>JAMXBD010003870.1:0-98683 GCA_024138025.1 Combretum micranthum
GTTAAAAAATGTGATTAAAAAAAAAAAAAAAAAAGGAGAGAATTGTTAAGTCGTATTTTGAAATTCAAGAAAGAATGGAATCAAGTCTACCGACTTCACACATAAGCATTCATGAAAGGCTTCAGATTTTAAAAGGAAATTATTGTAATAGTAGACAAACCTCACTCAAAATGTCCTGTGCTTTCTTCAAAGCATGTAATTATTAACAAATGATATCATTCAAGGGCTTCAGTTTAGACAAGTTTTGGCGGAAAGAAAAGTGTATTTAGCAATTTCAGTAGAAGCACATTTAACATATCGCATAAAGCAGATCAACACCATCATCATCCATCATTCAAAGACATGGTTCTCCTTGTGCTACAGGTTCAAAAGATTAAAATGTTTAAAAAACTCAATCAAGTATTCTAGATGATACCACTATGACATTTCCTGGTTTATTTATATAATTTTTTGGTAAGTATGAAAATGTGAAGAAAATGATGTCAGGTTTTATTGATGAGCTTTTGGTAAGTATGAAAAACATAACTTTTACCAAGTTTAAACATATGTTGACATATCATGATTGAGAACAGCAGATCAATATTAGCACAGCTAGTTTGCATCTCTCAACTAAATTCCCGCTAAAACTCTACGAAGTAAATGCCCTGTTCCATCTTCGTGATTTGCTTAACTTGATTGCTTGCTTATCTTTGATCTAAGTTGAACAGCTAGTTGCTACCATTTAGAATAAAACTGCGAATATTATTAATTGCTTTTCAATTTTCAATAGCTCAATTTATCCATGACAATCAACTTCAACATAATCAATTTCCAATTTGGATATCACTGCAGTTCCAAGTTGATTCTCATTGACCGCCACATATCCAATCACCAATACACAATTATAGCTCCAGAGCAACATCAGTTTCCAATTCAACGACATATAACACCAAAACCTTGCAATAATTACATTCATATAAGATCAATTCAATGCTTCCACAACATGAATTTTGGCAATTGGAAACCCTAATTTCACCATCAATTTGTCTACAATCAAGATATACCAATCTGATTTCATAACGAGAGGCAAAATAATGAATGAAAAGAATAAATAACAAGTAATGATTGATCACTCACTTGAACCAGGTGACCGGTTCCAGTGTACCACCAGAGACACAACGCCAAAAGGGATCTTTCGAAAGTGAGACAATGACAATCACATGGATTCAAATGTGTAAGGATTGTAGAGAGGAGGTGCTCATGGATGCAAAAATCTGAAAACTAATTGCTTTGATGAATCAAGTATGGGAAGTTTGAACTGAGTTGAGCGGAGAAGTGTCGCCAGTCCTCCAAGTTAGCCGAGGTGCCCTGTCCTGATTTGGATCTTCGTTCGTCATGTCGAAATTCCACAAATCCTAAACAACGGCACCATTCAAAATAAATTACAACTTCTCCAAAACAAACAAAAAATCATAGAGAGAGAGTAACCATAAGAGAGAGAGAGAGAGAGAGAGAGAGAGAGAGAGAGTGAGAGGTAGAACAGAGAAAAATATTGGATGATTCTTACACGCCACGGGGATACATATAAAGTATGTGATTCCGATGTAAGATAAATTTACATGATTTATAATTCAATATTTCATGAATTATATTCCAGGATCTTTGAACTACATGATTATCACATGTATAGTTGGATAAATGAACGTACATTTGTCCATATTTGAATATCAAAGAACGAAATCTTTTTTCCTTAAGAGACACCTTATCCCTCAATCCAACCTTATTTCACCAAAGGAATGATTTCTCTTCCTTTCCCTTAATTTTATGATGGATTTTCAAAGTGAAGACAAGAGTGAGTATTAACTTTATTGTCAACTCTTGTACATATATATAAGGGCAGGAAGAGGACCATACCTCTTCATGAAATGGTAAGGGGTCTTCCATCAAGACACCCATTATGAAGAGTCATGTCATTTAGATTAAAAGTCACGACTCTTCCAAAATAAACTTACACAATGGGCCACAAATTCTAACATTCTCCCACTTGGCCCATATATGTTTCTTAATAACTTAGAATAACATAATGTGCACGATAACATTATTCTAAGTCTTCGTTATGTTGATTGTACCGTTATATCACATTAATTAAATTAAAAATTAATTAGAGTCATGGCGGTTGTACGTCATCATCTCGACATAGTTCCTTCCATGTACTACATAATTAATCTCTAATTTGACCTTAACTTAATGAAGAGATAAATAAAGGTCTAACTTTAATGTCTTTATGAAGACAATTCCTGTTAACATAATTCTATTACAATCATGTATACAATATAGAAAAACAGGAAATATCAGAAACACTATAATTGAGCTCAAGAGTGTCATATACACAAATACAATAATCTTTAATCAGGACGTCCTTTAATGCCCATTCTTTCAACATGCTCTCTAAAAATATTAGGTGCTAATCCTTTTGTTAATGGATCTGCAACCATCAGTTTTGTACTAATATGTTCAATTGACACCCTTTGTTTCTGAACTTCTTCTTTAACGGCCAAGTATTTGATCTCCATGTGTTTTGCACCTTTGAATACTTGTCGTTCTTTGAGAAGAAGACTGCTGCGGAGTTGTCACAGTAAATTTTCAGCGGCCTACTAATAGTGTCGACAACTTGAAGCCCTGAAATAAAATTCCGCAGCCATAAGCCATGAATTGTGGCCTCAAAGCAAGCCACAAATTCTGCCTCCATAGTCGATGCAGCAATGACAGACTGCTTCGCACTCTTCCATGAGATTGCCCCTTCAGCTAATAGAAACAGGTAACCAAATGTGGATTTTCTTGTATCAACACATCCAGCATAATCTGAATCTGAATAACCAACCACCTCTAGCTGATCGGACCTTCTATAAGTGAGCATGTGGTCCTTCGTTCCTTGCAAGTATCTCAAAACTTTCTTTGCAGCTTTCCAGTGATCCAATCCTGGATTACTTTGATATCTGCCTAACATCCCAACACTGAAACTGATGTCGGGTCTAGTACAAGTTTGAAGATACATCAAACTCCCAACAACAGATGCATAAGGAATTGTTGCCATTTGTTCTCGTTCCAAATCATTCTTTGGACATTGCATATTTCCAAATTTATCTCCTTTCTGAATTGGAACTATACCTGCCGAACATTTGTCCATCTTAAATCTTTCTAGAACTTTATTGATATAAGCCTTTTGGGATAAGCCTAACAATCCTTGTGATCTATCACGGAATATTTCAATTCCTATCACATATGTTGCCTCTCCCATATCTTTCATTTCAAAGCTCTTTGAAAGAAAATTTTTGGTTTCTCGTAATAAACCAAAATCATTAGCAGCAATTAGGATATCATCAACATATAGGACTAAAAAGACAAACTTGCTCCCACTAACCTTCATATATATACACCGATCAACGGTGTTTTCTTTAAAACCAAAAGAAGTTATGGTATCATTGAACTTAAGATACCATTGGCGAGAAGCTTGTTTAAGTCCATATATTGATTTCTTAAGTTTACATACCATATGCTCCTTTCCTTTAATTGAGAAGCCTTCAGGTTGGTCCATGTAAACTTCTTCTTCCAAATCTCCATTAAGAAAGGCAGTCTTGACATCCATTTGGTGTAACTCTAGATCATAATGAGCAACCAAGGCCAAAATGATCCTAAGTGAGTCTTTCTTTGAGACCGGTGAAAAAGTCTCTTTATAATCAATACCATCTTTCTGAGTGAAGCCTTTGGCAACAAGTCTGGCTTTATGTCGTTCAACATTGCCATTTGAGTCTCGTTTTGTCTTAAAGACCCATTTACAACCAACTCTTTTACATCCTTTTGGCAATTCAACGAGTTCCCAGACTTGGTTTTGATCCATAGATTTCAACTCATCTTTCATGGCATTTACCCACTTAATAGAATCATTACATTCAATGGCTTGTGAGAATGAAACTGGATCATTGTCAATTCCTATGTCAAGTTCTGACTCTTGTAGATAAACCACATAATCATTAGGAATAGCAGATCTTCTCTCTCTTTGAGATCTTCTCAATGCTATTTCATGTGGTTCCTCCACTATAGGGGTATCGCTTATAACTTCATGATGTGTTTGATCCGTTACTTGTTGTTCTTCACTTTGGTGAATTTCTACAACATTAGGATCAATTGGCTTAGAAGGTAAAAGTATAGGAACTTCTACCCTAACTTCTTTAATGCACACATCACGTCGTTCTTTACTCCCACTAGTTTCACCATTTTCAATAAACTTGGCATTTCCAGTTTCAACAATTCTTGTACTATGATTAGGACAGTAAAACCTATAACCTTTGGACTTTTCAGGATATCCTATAAAGAATCCACTAACTGTTCGAAAGTCCAATTTCTTTTCTTGTGGATTATAAATCCTTACTTCTGCAGGACAACCCCACACATGTAGGTGTCGTAAACTAGGTTTCCTTCCAGTCCACAGTTCAAAAGGAGTCTTTGGAACTGCTTTACTAGGAACCCTATTTAACAAATATACTGCAGTTTTTAATGCATAAACCCACATGGATATAGGTAATGATGAATTACTTAACATACTCCTAACCATGTCTAATAATGTACGATTCCGCCTCTCTGCAACACCATTCTGTTCTGGTGTGCCTGGCATAGTGTATTGAGCACATATGCCATGCTTTTCAAGAAATTTGGCAAATGGACCTGGGCATTGCCCCGATTCATCATACTTCCCATAGTATTCACCACCCCTATCGGATCTTATAATTTTCACTTTTCTATCTAATTGTCTCTCAACCTCATTAATGTACACCTCAAGGGCATTCATAGATTGAGATTTTTCATGCAAAAGATAGACATAAGTATAGCGTGAAAAATCATCAATAAAGGTGATAAAATACTTTTCTCCACCAAAAGATGGAGCATCAAAAGGTCCATATATCTGTATGTATAATTTCAAGAAGCTGTGTGCTTCTTGTGGCTCCTTTCTTAGTGTGTCGAGTTTGTTTTCCTTTAATACAATCAACACACATTCCAAGGTCAGTAAAATCCAAAGTAGGAAGAATTTCATTCTTTACTAATTCTTGCAATCTTTCTTTGGATATGTGACCTAAACGTTTATGCCACAAGTAAGCAGAGTTATCATTAATCAAACTACGTTTAGTTCCAATATTATGATGCAAGGTCATTAAGGTCTCAGCAAAATAATCATCAAGTTTAAACTTGTAAAGACCATCACATAAAATTCCTGAACCATACAGTTTATTGTCCTTATACAAACTGAAAGATTCAAATCCAAACTTAAAAGAAAAACCTAATACATCAAGTTTTGATAAAGAAACCAAATTGCGAGAAAATGTAGGAACATAAAGGGTTTGGAACAAATCCAAGTGATGCCCAGTCTCCAAAATCAAGCGATAAGTCCCGATTCCTTCAACTGAAGCTTTGTTTCCATTTCCCATGAATACAAAATTCTCATTTGGCTTTATAGTTTGGATCGTAAGGAATCCCTGCATAGTATTGGAAATATGAGTTGTCGAGCCAGAATCAATCCACCATGTATTATAAGAAACTTGTGTAAGGTTTGATTCAAAACAAACAAAAGCACAAGGCTTACCTTTCTTTTCGAACCAAGCCTTACGTTTCAAGCAGTCTTTCTTCAAGTGTCCAATCTTTCTACAGAAATGGCACTTGATTTCCTTTTTGTGGATTTGTGCATCTTTAGAAGATTCATTCAGGTTGTGTAAACCTTTCTTCTTGAATTTTCTAGCCCTTTTCTTTGAACTCGATGCAACTTCTTGATGACTTGTAAAATGAACAGAATGAGTCTTTTGGTTCTTTAATCTTGTTTCCTCCTGAATTAGCATACTGGTCAATTCATTGATATTCCACTTATCCTTTATAGTGTTGTAATTCATTTGAAAAGGCCCATATTGTTCAGGAGGCAAGGAGTTCAATATGAACTGTACCAAAAAGAACTCATCCACAGTCATTCCTAAAGTCCTTAATTTTGCTGCTATATTTGTCATTTCAAGGACATGCTCATGCATAGTACGAGACCCATCAAATTTCATGTTGGTCAAAGTACCCATCAATGTACTAGCAAGAGATTTGTCAGCAGTTTGAGAACGCTCTTCCACAAATTTAATGAATTCCTTAGCATTATCAGTCTGGGGAAGAGTAGCTTTAATGTTGTTTGCTACTGTCATTCTCATAAACATCAAACTTAATCTGTTCGACCTCTCCCAAAGTTTATGGAGACGTTTTTCCTCATCACTGCTTTCATCAATAATAGCAATGGGTTTCTCAATTTGAAGAGACAAGTCAAGATCCAAAACACCTAAGTGAAATTGGACCTGCTCATGCCAATCTGAGAAATTCAATCCATTGAATATCGGAACAGATGAAGCATGAGAATGCAGAGAAACAGGAACAGATACTGCAATAATAAAAGATACGGTAGCCATTAATGCTTTGAACAATCATAAAATTCAGATTCAATCAACTCATGGAATAACATAATTATATATATCAAAGTCCACCTTTGGGTGATACTAAATATATATAAACATTAATCATAACAAATAAGTATGCATACAATTTGATATATTTGCTATCTTTGGATATACAAATAAATCAAATAAAATATACTTATCATAAACACTTACGTTATGTATTATAAGAACAAAACCATCTTTGGATGATTTATAATATCTTATAATAAAAACTTTAATTTACCCAAATATTATCTATTATGTCATTTATAAATGAAATTTTATGGGTAAATTTAATTTAAAATTAAATAATGAAATTTATAGATTTAATGATTTGGCCACTTTGGTGACTAACAAATCACACGTGATATAAATTTCATATATATCAGAACTATCAATACAAGTAATCATGCAAATATTTAATCTAGAAACAATTGTTCAATGGTCGGATGAACATTAACTAACAAGTCATCAACGGTATCGAGCCGTTTCAGCAACTTTAAAAATTAGGGACAACTGAATTTGACGTTCATGTTTATACGATTTTGTGCAAATTCAAGAGTGGTATTGAAATGGTGCCTTAATTTGCATTGTTCATGTCGTTTCCGCAAATGAAAATCCACCGTTTAACAATCATGGAGTAACTTTATTGGCAAAGTCAGTGGAGTTAATGACTTTGGTTTCAAATATGAATAAAGCAATGTTTTAGTAAACTGACAAGCAATTAATGCTTAAAATAATTTCCGAACCGTTATATTCATATTTTTCAATGAATGGTAACAATTCAATGTTCCGTTTCAAAAAAAATTTTCATTAAAACTTATTTTTAATAATGTCACCATCCCAAACATTAATGGACAGTGTAAATTGGCACCATTACCAATTCTGGATGGATTTATTATCCGCAGTTACGTGTAATTTTTTTTTTTTTTCAACCACAATCAAGAAATTTACATATCATAAACATGATACTATCATCCATAATTTTGGTAATTCTTGACAGTGTAAGGCTACACATATATATATATACAATATACGCCACGTTTAATTATTCGTACACATCCTTATACTTATTAATTTTCAAAATTATGAATCATAATGATTGGAAAATCATGTGCTCTACAACCTTGCTCTGATACCACATGTAAGATAAATTTACATGTTTTATAATTCAATATTTCATGAATTATATTCCAGGATCTTTGAACTACATGATTATCACATGTATAGTTGGATAAATGAACGTACCTTTGTCCATATTTGAATATCAAAGAACGAAATCTTTTGTTTCCTTAAGAGACACCTTATCCCTCCAATCCAACCTTATTTCACCAAAGGAATGATTTCTCTTCCTTTCCTTAATTTTTTATGATGGATTTTCAAAGTGAAGACAAGAGTGAAGATTGAACTTTATTGTCAACTCTTGTACATATATATAAGGGCAGGAAGAGGACCATACCTCTTCATGAAATGGTAAGGGGTGTCTTCCATCAAGACACCCATTATGAAGAGTCATGTCATTTAGATTAAAAGCCACGACTCTTCTAAAATAAACTTACATAATGGGCCACAAATTCTAACATCCGAATTATATACTAACATATGAATAATGTAGTGAGTGATTTTCAAAATAACCACCATCCATATATCCACGTGTCAGAATATTATTGATAGTTATATACTATATGTGTATTATACGTAATGTATAATACCCATTATATCTTTTCTCGTAGAACTGACCTCCTCCTTTCTTGTTTTGTTTGAAAATGTCATTAGGGTTTTGTTTTCTCAGAAAATATTGAGAGGCAGTTTTGGTTTTGGAAGAAAGACTCTAAGTGCCTTTATTTCCCAAATTTTTTACCCATATGATCAATAGAAAGGTAATGGTTTGCATTGTTGCCCTTGATATAAAAAAGGTAATTGCTCAAAACACCTACAACAACACTGATTTAATGAACTATTGCCCAAAACAAATAGATTATACAAGGGTTATGAAGTTATTGTATATCAAAACTATAGTAACGGTTATTAAGCCATTGCCATGTATATCATTGTCTAAAATCCTTAGTGTCTTTTTTATCTTTCCTTAATTGCCCTTAAAATAATTCATTATTTTTTTTATTTCATTAAGACATAAGAGTTAAAACGTACAACTTATAGGTATTTTAGTAATTTTAAAATATTCTTTTAATAACATCCACTCACACTCTCTTTCTCTCTTCTTTTTTTTTCCTCCCCACCTCATTCTCTCTCCTCTACAAATTATGCTTTTTTTTATTACACACACACTAGGCATAGGCATGATTCTATAACAGAACCAAATCGGAATCCGAACCACAGGTTTTGGGTCTTGAAAATGAGGAACCGGTGGTTCCTAGTTTCAATTTTGGTTCCGAACCATCTTTTTTTAAAAATAAAAATAAAAAATGAATTTCATTTATTTTCAATAAAATAAATTTTAAACTCAAAATAATTAATTATTGGGTCCATAAGTGTTAAATTATTTAACCAAAATTTTAAATTTTTCTTTTTAGAATGTGCATTTATTTATACAAACACAACCAATCAATTGTAGTTTAGTATGAGGTTGCAAAATACTCTAGAGAATAAAAAAAATTACAATACAAAAAATAGTCTCACGTTATTAAGGAAATGAATTTTGCTTTTAAGAAAAGTTTATATAAATTAAATTATATATGATTTTAACTTATATTTATTTATATGGTTAACAATAACATATTTTTATATTGTAAATAGGTAATAAATTTTATTATTAGTGTAAATATTAGCAATTATATTTAGTATAATTAAAAAAAATTCTTTAATTTCTTTTTTTTAATAGAACTGCTTGGAACCATCGATTGCACTCGGTTCTAGGCCTTAGAACTGCCTAAGTACTGGAAGACCAGTGATTCATTGGTCGATTCTAGAACTGGCTAATTGATCTAGTTCTGGTTCTAGAACCACTGGTTACGGTTTCGGCTCAGTACCTAATTTGAAACCAAACTGTGCCTATGTCTACACACTACCATAATCGTTAGTATGAAATAGTAACCAATTTTTTTAAATTATAACTCCTCCTTCCTTTTCTAATTTTTATTCAAAACTTCTTTTTACATTTTTTTTCTATTTCGAAGTTTGCACTAAAATTTTGAATAGGAAAAACAATATACAAAACCTTTTCTATTTAAATCAAAATTATATAGAATTTTTTTTCAAATAAATGATAAAAAAATTATGAAAATGTTAATTAGTTTCTCATAATTTAATGGTATTAGATTTGCACACAATGTGGATACAACACCTACTAGTTTTGATTTTAACTACACCACTTTATATTTTTCTATGTAGTTATGATTTTTCTTTAAATAATCTAAGTTTGGTTATGGTATTGTAGGGTTTATATACATATAAATTCACACAATTAACAAGTCAATTACCGCTTTTAACAAATGCCTTCAAAACAACATAATCTCCTTATAATTTATACATAAATATATCAAATACCAATACCATATTTATATTGCACTTGTGTTAATGATCTATTAGCATGGATTTTAGAGGAAACTATGCTACAATCCTGCTATTCTCCTATATGTTATGACAACATTACACCAATTATAAATTTAACAAATACCCTACTTTAGGTAGCCAAGTTATGTAAAGTCTACCAAAAAAAAAAAAAAAATCAACCTTTCTTTATTCTGATCATAGTATAAATTTGACTTAACTCCTAATAATCCTTTATAGCCAAAAGAAGGTGGTAATTATTTAAATTATAATTTTACTAGTTATATATGGATTAAATTAAAGTGATTCTTATGAATTGCCTGAGTCAAGAACTAATCTATGCCAATGCTAATTTATCCTTTAGTTTACCCACTTTATTTAATCCCATTATCTTAGTCATTATTTCTATTTAATTGAATCGACCTGTTTTCACACCAATATTAACCTAATAAAATGTGTTCTAGTATAAATAATACACTTTATAGTTAAGACCAAGCTTCCATGTCGTATCATAATACAACAACACTCTCTAATAGTTAGCCTTAGATAAGGTTTATATTAAAATAAATAGAAGTCAAACTTGAGCATCTTTATTACCCATATTTCTTAGTACTATACAAGAACCCAATTATATATCATATTATTAATAGTAAAATAAAAGAATAAAATCACATATATAACTTAAATTGGTAAATTATACCAGAAGGTCACAACATTTAGGGGTAAGTTCATTTTAGATCGCAACATTTGTGGATAAATTCATTTTAGATCATAACGTTTAGAAATATAGGCCATTTGAGGTCACCATCATTTGCATGTGTGAACAGGAGAAATATTTAATTAAAACTTAAGAAAACCTTCTTTCAAAGCCTCATTGCCCTGTATCAATAGAAGAAATATTTAACTAAATTTCATAATACACTTTTTCAAATGTTATGATCTCTTTTAAACTTTTCAAAATGTTGTGATTTAAAATGAACTTACCCCCAAATATTGTGACTTTCTGGCGTAATTTACCTTAACTTATATACACCAAGTCTAAATGTGTATACTTACAAAAATGGAATTATGATTATCACGCCCCAAAAGGTAACCTAAATGTGGTTGTCTATCACATACAATATTAAGATTTAAGAATGATTATCTTGGTTACGGGAAAGTTTTGATATTATATATAAGGCATCTAACACAGCAATAAAAAATATTGGTAGGATATGTGGTTTAAGCAGTAGTAATATAATGCATATGAGAACTAATAAACATATATCGACCAAATTAATCATAATAAGGTCTTTACAAAAACTTAAGAGCATTCCCCCGATAAAATTAAGGTTTTGTGATACAACTTAAGTCTTACATACATAAAAACTCTATAAGCAAAAGATTTTAAGGGAATTCCTATCTAAAACATTTGATCGAATTTTCCCAAAAAGCTTCCCAAAAGCATGGCCTAACCCGGATATAAAGGGACCTCGAGTAGATTGAAAGATGTTTTTGTAAACCCCTCAATTTCCAGGGTAAAGATGGAATAAATCCTAACCATAATCAAACTAGAATTTCAAAAGTCAGCTATGACCAAGATAATCTAGCAATTTCAACTCCAACAATCCTACGCTCAGAACTTGAGGAAAATAGAATTGAGTTAATGGTAGAGTATAGTCCAAAATGATATGAGGAAACCTAAAAAGATGATATTCGCCCAAAAATCATTTGTTTTAAACTCGAACAGGATCAGTTTTCGAAAAACGTGCATCAGTGTCCGAAATAGTAAAAATATTTCGACAATATCATTAAACTCGTAATTATATAAGGATTTCAAAAATATCAGTTTTAGAATTTTTTGGTATATAAAAATATCATATATATCCCGTTTACATATATTTTCCTTATTGATGGTATTTTAATTGTCTAATCTACTATTCATAGTACTATTTCTACTATTCATTACTATTCATCTATTTCTACTTTTCTACTACCTATTCTTACACACTACCATATTGTAAACCCTAAAAAATTTTCATAATCCTTAAAAATAATTCTAGAAGTATAAATATCAAAAACCCGAAAAATCAACTTGAGATTAAAACTCAATTCTAGACCGAGTCAAACGCTGGAAACAAAACCCTAAAAATCAAACCAAGTTAAAACTTAATTCTAAATAAGAACAAAAACGAGTCTTCTCAATCTTGAGAAAACGAGAACCCTTGAAACGAAATATAAAGTCCAATTACCGATATAATCCACGTCCGTACGTCGATTAAATAATCTACCCAATTCCTAAAACGCGAATCGAAACGATAGATCCAAATACCGCTTAACAACGAGATGATACAATCCTAAATCCTTCAGTAAAATTTTAGAATCACAAAATCCAAATTTTCAACAAAAGTCAAACTGAGTCAACTCATAAACCCTAGACTCGGTTAAACGATTCCGAGAACAAAAAACTATTAAATAATCACAAATAAAATGAAATATAAATTTCGAGCTAAAATTCTAAAACGATCGAGACTCGACAATTATATGATCTTACGAATATCTTGACAAAAACGGAAATCAAAACGGAACTCTAAAAGTCAACAAGCCTATAACGAACCCTAGTATTTAAGATCCGGCAATCCCGCGTTCCCAAACCCTAGAAAACGAAATTAAGTTAATGACCTAGAATAGTTCGTAATAATATAGGGTAACATAAAAATATCAGATTCGCGAATTTCGAGTGACCTTCTGACCCAAATGGGATCGGTTCTCGAAAAGCATGTCCCGGAGCTCGGAATATTAAAAATATTCTGTTTATACCAATAGACTCGTAAAAATACAAGGATTCCAAAAATATCAGTTTTGGAATTTTTCGGTAGATAAAAATTACAAATATGGCATTATTACGCGTATTTTTATTACTACCGGTACTTTAATTGTCTAGTCTACTATTCATAGTACTTTTCCACTATTTATTACTATTCACCTACTCTACTTTTTCTTACACTATATATCTATTTTCTTACTTTTTTCATTTCCAATACACCTTTAATCACATCAACTTTACACATTATCTTTATTACACAAAACAAATAAAATAAAATCAATTCCCCCCTCTAATAAAGCAAAACCGGCGCCTATTTGTCCCCCATGCATCCAATTATTTTTCTTTTTCAATTTTTTTATTACATCCAAAAATTCACTCCAAAAAATTCTATAAATACCCCCTTCCTCTTCCATTCTTTCACACAATTCTTTACACTACCAAACTCTCTCAAAATCTCTCCACAAATTCTCTCATCAAGAATTCTCTCTACCAAAACTCTCTCAAATCAATTCCTCACAAAAATCATGTCTCATACATAAACCATCTACCACATATCACTACTCACATAATACCCATTTCATTTACTATCTCTATATCTCTTACATACTTTAGGTAATATTTCTTCCATCTATTATTCATCCATGTCATGTAACTTAACATGACTATGGTGTTGTTTTGAAACTCATATGAGTAGTAAAAGTAACAACATGTTCATGTTTTGTTCTTGTATATAAGCTTCCTATTTTATTATGTTGTTATTATTATTGTATTATTTGCTTCTAATCTAACTTATATTATGTATATTATGTATATATATTTATTTAGAGCATATAAGCTCATTTGGTTATTTATTTACATTCAAGTTATGCAATTTATTTATTTTATTAAGACTAGTCTTTCTAGTCTTAGATTGTCCATATCAAGTCAAAACAACCTTTTGATTATTTATTTTCTTTAATCTTTCGGGACTAGTCCATTCTTAGCCCCGGGATGCCTTGTAAAGCTAAGGCTCCAATACTTGATCGGGATTCCTTGATGAAGCTAAGGTTCCCAATGCTTGATATTTTATTTTCTTACTTATTACTTGTTTCTAGTATTTTCTTATGTTCTTAGTTTTATATGCTCATGATACATGCATTTGCATAATGTTAATGTCTCAACTAGTCTAAAATAAGCTTGTTTTACTAAATGAACTCAAAGCTAAGTTTCCAATTACATGATTTACCACAAAAACATGAAGTTATTATCAACAACCTAGAAATAGAATAATACAAGTTTTCTTAAATAACAAAGATAGTTTTACCAAGAAAACAGAAATAAATATTTTCCTTGTATTTTATGGTAATCTAAGTTTTTAGAAAAAAATAAATCGTTCATATTGAAAGTTTGAGACTTAATTCTTTTCTAAAACTAAGGAATAAACTAGTTTTCAAAGTTAATATAAAAATCAACTCATAAGGAACCCACTTAGGAAAAGTAATGATTTTAAATTCTAAAGAAAGAACTTGTTTTCAAAAGAATATAAATAAAGTAAGGTTAGCAATAATGGATTTTATCAGTAAAGATGATTCTTTTCAATAGATGAAAGAACAAGTTTTAAAAAGCAAAAGCTTATATTTTAGAATAAATATAAGAAGACAAGATTCATTTTCTAAAAACCATCCTAAATACAAAAATTTATAAAAAGGTTTTTTATCAACTTAATATACTTTTGATGAATTTAAACTTTAATCACTAGAAGGAAAATTTAATACAAGACTAAAGGATTAAGGAAAATTCAACTTGTTTTGGGAAGAAGAAATGAAGAAAATAAATAAGAATTACTCATTTGTAACAACCTAGGAAAAATATGAAGTTTTTTTAGATACTTGAAAGGAAATTTTCAAAACTAAGGTTTAAATGAATTGTTTTATGAAATAAATTGGTGAGACACTACCATTGGGATTTTGCATAAAGTGAGCATACCTATATATTCAAGTGCTTATCAAATATATATTTATATTATTACAAAAGGATTTTCTTTAAAATAGAGTTGAGTTAGAAAAATGGATTTTGCAAAAGTTTAGAAAATTCGTTTTAAATCTGTACCTGACGTTTTCGAAACCCAAATGACCTTTTATGACCAAGATAAGTTTAGAAATGGATAGACCTTTTCGAATAGGTAGAAAACGGTATATCATAGGCGAAATTCCGAGTTAAAATGAGCAAGTTATGGTTATTTTAAGTTGGAATTTCTTCTTATACGATTTTACCACGATTTTAAGAAAAGTTTAAGATCTCCAAGGATAGGAATTTCATGAAAGACTTATCCCGGGTATTTCTTTTGTCTAGGTGACGAAGGATACAAAAATACCCTACTCGAGGATTACTACGACTAAGAAGATAGCGAAATGGACGAGTGAGTTATTCCTCCTAAATTCGTTACTTTGCTTGTGCTTGTAAAGTAGTAGCATTAGTATATTAGGAAAAGATAAAAATGGATATATATTTGGGGAATTCGGGATTATATATATGATTCTATGTTTATGCATGAATTGAGAATTAAGAATATCGCAACTTTGATCTGCTTGTTTAAATAATTTTTTTACTTACTTGTATGATTGTTTATTGTTGCTAAATTGATTGATCGCCCTAATAAACCTTAATAAGGTTTGACCTAAGAACAATAAAACGTTCACGCATAGCATCCATCGAGTCACATCTATTTCGGAAGGCTGCTACTCCTACGCATAGAGTTGGATTGGCTGTGATCGTGCGGTGCCACGGGCCATGTTCCTTCCTGGAGAATCCAAATCGCTCGGAGAAAGCGACTCTAGGTTCGGAGTCGAGCCAACCGAACGCTGTGGGTGAGGACCTGGGGACTAGCAGTAGAAGGTCGAGGACCTTCAACCCCGATTCCCTAACCTTTGATACGGAGGGGTAAATCCGTTTTATATATGGTTTCCGGATGACTATATATATTCGCGTAATCATGTGATTGTAGCATTGTATGCATAACATACGTGTGATTAAATAAATAAACTTGTTTGAAATTATGGTGCGAATGAAAAGGAATATCTCACTAAGCTAGTTGTAGCTTATACCCCTATAGATTTTGTTTGTTGAAACAGGTATATTCGTGGATTAAGTTTGAGGATCATGACATTAAGGAAGTCATGAACGGATGATTAAGGATATGGAATCATACGATGAAGAAATTTTGTAAGGTTCTTTATATATGCTAACCTATATGATTAGGGACGAATATTTATTTGAAGTAGGATATGCCTCTAAGAATTGAAATGCAATATGTATGTTTTATGATAAGTATTCTCTTTGCCTTGTTACTTATTTACTATCAATATAAATTGCGCTACTCCGATGTATCCCCTTGGTTGTGATGTACGCCTTGTACATAATATGGAAGCCTTTGCGTGACTAAGGTAGTCATTCCTAGGCTTTAGTATTGTGTACGACGGACTGCCACGTTTAGGGTACCCCTCGGGGCGTGACACATACATATTCTTTACAATTTACTTTTCCTATAAAACTTTATTCACATCACTTACACATTATTACTTTTCATTACAAACAACAAAATAAATAATTTTTTCCCTCCCCCTATGCAAAGTCAGTGCCTCCTCTCTCCCTTATAATCTATTTATTCTTCTTTTTCATTTTATTTAATTACATCTAATTTTCACTCCAAAACTCTATAAATACCTCTTACCTCATTCACACTTCATACATACTTTTCAAACTATAATAAAACTCTACCAAATTTTCCTCTCAACTTCTCTCTTAAACACTCTCTACCATTCACCACTCTTCAAGAAAAAAAAGAAAAGAAAAAACAGAAACAACAATCACACTATCCATTTGTCTATCTCTTTTCAAATCCTCCATTAAACCTTAGGTAAAATTTCTATCAAAATTTCTTTACCATATTATATAACTTAACATGACCATGGTATGTGTTTCCTAAACATATAATATTATGGAAGCAACATTATATTTATGTTTTGTCCTTGTTCATGTACAAATCTCATTTTATTATTGTGTTTTTTATTATTATTGTTATATTGTTATGTTGATTATTGTTCTAATCTAACTCCTATATGTTAGTAAATATATATATATATATATATATGTTTCTTAGAGCATATAAGCTCACTAACATAACATTTACTTATGCATTGCAATTTATTTATTTACTTATTTCATGTTATTAAATTAAGATTAGTCTTTATAGTCTTAGACTTGTCATCTAAGGTTTGGCTTGTCCGTTCTGATTGTCCATCGATTTGAGGGGTGGTAAGCCGTGTTGAAATGTAACTTTATCCCCATACACTTTTGTAAACTTGTCCAAAACTTAGATTCAAATCTAGGGTCTCGATCTGATACAATCTCTATGGGTACTCCATGCAAACATACCATCTCCCTTATTTATAGCTTGGCTAGCTTGTCCATTGAGAACGTCATGTTGATTGGTATGAAGTGAGCCGATTTGGTCAAACAATCTACCATGACTCATATGGTGTCATATCTCGTAGATGTTCTGAGTAGTCCGCATACAAAATCCATCGAGATTTAGTCCCACTTCCACTCGAGTATCTGCAAAGGCTTTAACATTCCTCCCAATCTTTGATGTTCCGCCTTCACCTGTTGACACATCAGGTATTTCATCACGTAGTCAGCTACATCTCGTTTCATCCTATTCCACCAAAAGTGGCTCTTAAGAACCTAATACATCTTAGTGCCTCCTGGATATATTGTGTGTCATGAGTTATGAGCTTCACTCATAATTTCCCTTCTCATCTCCTCATCATTCGGCATACATAATCTCCCTTTCATTCTCACTACATCCTCCTCATCTACGGTGAAGTCAATATACTTCTCCCCTTGTACTTCCCATTTGACCTTTTGTATCACCTCATCATAACATTGAGCTTATTTAATCCGTTCCACAAGGGTTGGTTCCATCACTAAGTTAGATATATCTACCTCCACATCTTGTCCGATGAACTCGATACTTAGGCTTTCGAATTCTCTTATCAACTCTTTTTGGTCGGTCAATAGAGGGGTAACATCCTCATGATTCTTTCTGCTCAAGGCATCGGTGACGGCATATACTTTTCCCAGACAATAATTGATTCCAAGATCATAGTCTTTTATGAGCTTCAACCATCTTCATTGAGGCATATTCAACTCCTTTTGAGTGAATAGATACTTAAGGCTCTTGTGGTCTGCATATATTTCGCATCTCTATCCATACAAGTGATGTCTCCATGTCTTGAGTGTGAAAACAACAGCAACTAGCTCCAAATCATGCATCAGATAGTTCTGTTCGTGTAGTCTTAGCTGTCGCGAAGAATAAGCGATCACTTTTCCTTTTTGCATTAGCACACATCAAAGACCATTTCTTGATGCATCATTGTGCATCATGTAAGGCTTATCGGGGTTTGTCAAAACGAGTATCGGTGCAGATACGAGTTTTTGCTTAAGCTCTTGGAAACTCTTTTCTCTTTAGGTCCATGAAAGTAGTAGGTGCATTGGTTGGTTAAACCAAAAGACATCACTAAGAACTTGTAATGTCCATAACGAGTCTGAAAAGTGGTCTTTGGTACATCCTCTGGCTTTACTCTCAATTGATGATATTTATTCCTCAAATCGATGTGGGAAAACACACTTACTCCTTGCAACTGGTCGAAGAGGTCATCAATTCATGGCAATGGGTAGTTATTCTTGATTGTAACCTTATTCAACTCCAGGTAATCAATGCATAACCTCATAGACCCATCCTTTTTCTTAACGAAGAAAATTGGTGCTCCCCATAGCGATATACTTGGGTGAATAAACCCTTGATCCAAAAGTTCTTGTAGTTGCTTCTTAAGTTCCTTCAATTCTACTGGTGCCATGTGGTATAGAGCTTTCGATATTAGTTCGGTATTTGGTATCAAGCTAATCTCAAAATCGATCTCCCTCTTTGGTGGCGGTCCAAGCAATTCCTTAGGAAAAACATCAAGAAACTCACTGACTATAGGTATATCCTCCACTTTTGGTCCTTCACTGTCTTCTTCTATAGCGTTGACTTATTAGTTGATTTCTTCCTCATTCATCACTAACTCGAGCGAACTTCACCCTTGTTTCTTTATGATAACGGATTCTCCTTCAAACTCAATATCCTTCCCGTTCATATCTTTAAAGTTCACCTTCTTCTCTCGACAATCTACCATAGCTTTAATGTGGTTCAACCAACACATGTCGAGAATCACTTCATACTTACTTATCTCCAACACAATCAAATCACTTGTCGTGTGGTGTCCTTAGATCTCTAAGGGATATTCCTTCAATATCTCTTAGGTGGTTACAACGCCACCCATGGGTGTCTTTATCTTGAAGCTAGTAGCGGTGGTGACTATAGGTAAACCGGTCTTCTTAGCAAGGTTGGGGGTGATAAACAAATGGATGGCTCTAGTATTAAATAAGGCATACGTGGTCTCACTAGCTACTTGTATATTTCCCGTGTTTAACACGCATTAGTTACTATATCATAGTACACTTATCTAACTATTCTAAAGCTTTAGGCTATAGAGATATTGGGATTCTATTACTACGGATTCGATAATATATAAAGATGCTATAAATATACAAAACAACAACTTAGGGTTAAGGTTAACCTACAACTAGTCCATGGCCATAGCTTCCATCTTCCTCCATGGTAGCAAACTTCTTTGCACATCCATTGACCTTCTAGGTTATAAATTCTCATCTCATGCATTGATGTACCAGAGCGGTTCTCGTCCCATTGTTGTTGTTGGTTCAAAAAAATGTGGATACTCCTAAAGGGTTGGATGGCTTCACTGGAGCATTTTTCCTCTTCGGGCATTCATTTGCAAAGTGCCCTGGCTGCTTACACTCGTAGCAAACACTGGTGTTTTTCTTGGGACACTCTAGGATTTTATGATCCGGGCTACTGCGAAAATAGCACTTATTTTGTAATTGCAGGTAAGACTTTAGATAATGCTTGCCTCGGCATTTCTGGCCCATGATATCTACCTTAGTCACTTTGTAAGCCCCTAGATTTTTCGATAATATTAGTAAACCCTAAGAACGGAAGTTGAAACGAAACCCCAAAATTAACCTAATTCTATGTTTAGTCTAGTGAATATAGATCCGGCACTCCCGTGTTCTTAAAACCCTAGAAAACGAAATTGAAATAATTGTGGAATATGGTTCGTAATAATATAGGGAAGCCTAAAAATATCAGATTCGAATTTTTCTAGTGACCTTCGGATCCGATCGGGATCAGTTTTCAAAAACCGTGCCCCGGAGCACCGGATAGCAAAAATATTCCGACAACACCAATAGATTTGTAAAAATATAAGGTTTTCAAAAATATCAGTTTTAGAATTTTTCGGTATCTAAAAATAACAGATATAGGCCTTTTACGCGTATTTTCTTTACTACCGGTATTTTAATTGTCTAGTCTACTATTCATAGTATTTTTCTACTATTCATTACTATTCACCTATCTCTACTTTTTCTTACACTCTACCATACCTATATCTTGCAATTTACCTTCCCCATACAACTTTAATCACATCACACTTTACACATTACTTCTTTTAATACAAAACAAACAAAAATAATTATTTCTCCCCCCTACAAGTACCAAAACTGGCGCCCCTATGCCCCCTCTTCCATCAATTTTATTTTCAATTTCAATTACATTTAATCACACAAATTTCCACTCCAAAAATCTATAAATACCCCCTTCCTCTTCCATTCTTTCACACAACAAAAATTCATACTAAAACTCTCCCAAAATCACTCCACAAAATTCCTCTCCCAACATCTCTCTCAAGTTCTCTCTTTTCCTTAGAAAATCCCTTCCCACATAATATTACAACCCATTCTTTCCTTCTTCAACCAACACATAAAGTTTAGGTAAAAATTTCTCTTATTTACTCATCATGTTCATATAACTTAACATGAGTTTAGTGTATGTTTCTTAGACTCATTGAGTTAAAGAAGCAACAATTTATTCATGTTTTGTTTTTGTTCATGTTCTTATTTTCTTTATGTTACTATTATGTTAATATTGTTATTATTGTTTCTAACCTAACTTATATAAGTATTATGTATATATATATATTTATTTAGAGCATATAAGCTCACTTGTTATTTATTTATTTTCAAGTCTTGCAATCTATTTATTTATTTGTTTTATGCAATATTAAGACTAGTCTTTCTAGTCTTAGACTTGTCCATATCAATTTAAAACAATTTTATTTCTTTGCTTTTCTTTTCTTTGAGGACTAGTCCATTCTTAGTCCCGGGATACCTTGATAAAGCTAAGGTTCCCAATGCTTGACTTTACTTTTATGCTCTTATTTATCTTATTTATGTTGTTTTTATATTTTTCATGGTTACATATTCTCATTCATGCATGAATATGTTGTTATTGTCTCAATCATAATAGAAATGAGTTTTCTTAAAATAAAGAATAAGAACTCTTTTTAAATATAAATTTTGTCACATAAGAAGTTATTTCCTTAAAGGTTTGAAATTTATCTTAAACAAATATTTTTCTAAAGATAGTAACAATATATGGTTTTTACCAAGAAATACATAAAGTAAAGTTAATATAAATTGTCTTTTCAAATAAATAAGAAAGTTTCTTTAGACTTAAACAAATGATTTCTTAGATTCAATTGTCAAAGTTTTACATCAACACTAAAGTCTAAGATAAGTTTTTCAAAAATAACTTATAAGATGATTTCTTTTAAAAGTGGAACTAACCATAAAGTATTTAGAAAGACTTTGTTTTCCAAAACGCTAGAAATAGATTTATGGAAATCTTGAAAGATTAAAATAACTTTTGAAGGAATGGAGTTAAAAAGGAGGAAATACTCATTTATGATAACTTATGAAATTTTTCAAAAATAAAATTCTTTTCAAGCCTTAAGCTTATCTCATTTTCAAGACATTTGTTTTACAAAACCATTGTTGAGACAACACCAAATTCATGCATATAGTGTGAGATTATACATATATGTATATACATATATTCAAGGGATTTTTCAATCATACTATATATCTATATTTTTGTACAAAAGCCCTTGAGTGAAGTAAAGTTTGAAAACTCTAGTTTTGAAGTTTGGAAAAATTCGTATCAAATCTGTACGCTGCTATTCCGAGAGTTAAATAACTTTTTTTGATGAAAATAACCTTAGAAATAGATAAATCTTTTCGAGTAGGTAGAAATCGGTATATAATATGCGAAATTCCGAGTTAAAATGAGCAAGTTATGGCCATTTTAAGTTGGAATTCCCATCCCATACGATTTTTACGAATTCTTTAAGGGAGAAGTATAGAATTTGAATAGATCTTGGATGAAATACTCATGTTGGGTATTTCTTTTCTTTAGGTGTCGAGGATCACGATCTTGTCTTCCTCGAGGATTACTTCGACTCCTAGAGCGCTATGGATGAGTGAGTTTCCTTTACGCTTATGTATTCGCGCATGTGCTTGTAGAATAGAGCACTAGATATAGGAAAAGATAAAATTGATATGCATGTGGGATATTATGGGAATTATGTATGTGATTCATTGTGTGCGATCAATGAACGATAAGTATATTGGAACCCGATTTGTGATTGATATAAATGTTCCCATGTATGTATTGTTATGTGTGCAAATATTGTTTGATCGCTTTAAATGATTTAATGCCATATTGAAATCCCATATAATAAATTACTCATGCATATCACTTAGAATATCATTTCGAAGTTTTGCTACTACTCCTCAGCGTGGGACCGGAAAGGTAAGCTGCCTAGTACATCTTGAGGGTTAGGACGTATGGGAATACGGCCTCAGTGTAGCCGAGCTGGATCGATCGCTTTGGGCATGGAAGGCCCGAGGACTAGTAGTACGGTTCGTTGGAACCCCGAGACGCGTGTAAACTTGAGGAGGTTGTTCGGGACCCAGTTCAAAGCATTCCCTAACCACCGATGGAGGGGTAAATCCATCAAACATACGAAACCGGATAGTCGTATGTAATGTTTGATCATATGATTGTTGCATTCATATGCTTGACTAATAAACTTGTTTGATTGTTGTTATGAGTACTATTGCGTAAGGAATATCTCACTAAGCTAGTCATACTTATACTCCTATAGATTTTTGATATTGCAGGATTATCTTTTGCACTCGAAACCACCTTGAATTTTCGGGCAGAATCCTTATTTTTTTTTAGAAGCTTTTGGAGGCAATCTATTTTGAAGTTATAGAGTAGATTTCTTCTAAAATCTTCTAGCTTTAGTTATGTTATATTTAGAACCATGTTATTATGAATTATCGGGGGAATGCCCCTTAGAAGCTGTAAGACTTTTATTTCAATGAAATATATTGAGTGTTATTTTGTATGTTCCGCTGCCAATATCTTAAAATGCATTACTCCACCGGTCTCCCTTTGTTGTGAATGTACGCCTTGTACCGATATGGAAGCTTTCGAGTGACTGAGGTAGTCATTCTTAAGTTTTAATATTGTGTACGACGGGCTATCATGTTTAGGGTACCCGCTGGGGCGTGACACACTTCCTTCTCGTTGCTTCCACTTCCTTTGAAACTTTCAAAAGTTTTAAACTTTTTATTCTTGAATCTAAAACTTGATCCTTCATAAGACTTCCTCCCAAACACAAACACTTTCCTATCTAAAGCTTTGGCCTTCATCTTTTTGGCTCCTTCAATTATCCGAGCCCTTTCCACTAGCTCCCTAAAGCCTTTGATGTCAAACTCCACCAAACGGATTCTCAGCTCCTCATCTAGTCCACTTAAGAAAACTTACATTTTTAACTCCTCGCTATACTTATAAGATTCAGGAGCATACTTTAACAGGTGATTGAACTTAGTTTCATACTGTTTGATGGTTCTTCCTTTATCAGAGATACGTAGGAAGTCATCATTATATTATACTTTGAGACTCCCTGCAAATAGTTCTCCAAGAACTCTTCTCGAAACATATCCTAAGTAACTATAGCATGCAATTCTCATTTCTTCGATTCCCACCATAGTTGGGTATTAAATTCAGCAGGTATGTCCTAAAACTGACTCTCAAATGGTGGAGCACTTCATAAGCATCAAACGATCTCTCAACTTGGGCCAACCAGTTTTCAGCCTTATCTGGCTTTCCAAAGGCTCCATCAAAGTAGCAATTACTTTTGATAAAGTTAGGAAGCATGCTTTAGTATGGCCTTAGTGGTAGCGGCGGTGGTAATGGCATGGTATGCAACTGTGCTTCTAGTGGAGCGGGTGCTTCCATAGCTTTAGGAGCATTTTGAGGTAGAGCAAGGCTGAAATATTTTGGTTTTGTTGTTGAACCAAAATATTTAACAAAGGATTCAATTGTCCAAGGGTGGCAGCAAAGTCATTTTGCTAGTTTGGGGTAGGTGCCGGATTATTCCTCTGTTGGTTTTGCAGAGGTACTCCTTGTTTAGCTGGTATTTCGTTAGAATCCCGTTGCTTTCGATCTTCTTGGATGGCTGTTAATCATTTAGATTATGTGAACTTTTTAGTTTTCTTTTATATGCTCTATGCTAATGTTCTCGGAAATTAGGGAAATCTCAAATATAAAGATCAAAAATCAAGATCAAAATACAAAGCTCATGGAAATAAAATCACATAACGAAATTTAACAAAAACTTAATAAGAAATCAAGAATTTCAAATACACTTTTCAAAGAATCATAAGGTAGGAAATCTATATCAAAAATTAAGAAATCTCATTCATGGAAAATCCATAACATAAATGTCATAAAAACAAAACAAGGAAATCACATTATTAAGAAATCATTAGATTACTTGTTATCTTTTAAACACTTAACTACATCTTTTAATTATTTGTGATTTAATAACTAAGGCATTACGTCTTGGGTGAATGCGATGCTTTCTTCTCATCGTAGCTCCTTTACTTCTTTTCTCGATCCTTCTGTTAAGATTTGAGGGAATCCGGGGTTGGTTTCGCCTTTTTTCCATTTTCGATTTCTTGAAAGAACATCCTTACTTTCGATCTTTTGATGGCGCCTACGAGACTCATTTTCCAACTTCTTCATTTGGTTGTAGAAGGGTGAATCCTCATCCTTCGGCACTTTGATTGTAATACTAGTTATCTAAGGTTGGTTGCATAGTCTTTTATGTAGGCATATTTTTCCCTTAGTTTCTTATTAAAAAGCCGGTTAACTTTGGTTCCTTGCTATTTGCAACTTACAAAGGTTGTGTTTTCTCGAGATTTTAAAACTATTTTGGAAGTCCACCTATTCTTTTAAAGGCATAAACTAGTTTATGGCCATCTATATGTTTTTGGTATGGTCATACCCCCACTTTCTATGATTCTAAGATTTTTCCTAAACTATGTTTGGTTTATCAATTAGGGTGATGTCTACAACTAAGACTCTTAGACTTTCTCTATTCTCTACTAAAGGTTCCTTTTATCTTAAGGTGAAAACTACCCATCTTCGACCAACATTATTTGGCTATTCATGACCTATAAGGATCTTTCCTAACACTCTTATGGTTTATTCCTAAACTTATCATGTCTCTAAGACTTCTACTTTTGAACCTATTATTTTCTTCCGTAATCTTGATGTTCTGATACCAACTTAAACGATCATGCCCCAACAGGCACCCCAAACGTGACAGACCTTCGCACACAATATTAAAACTTAAGAATGACTACCTTAGTCACTTGGAAGCTTTCATATTGGTACAAGGCGTACGTTCACAATAAAAGGAGACCGGCGGAGTTATGCATTTTAAGATAATGACAGCGAAACATATAAAATAACACTCAATATAATTCATCAAAATATAAGGTTATATAACTTCTATGGGGCATTCCTCCGATGAGTTTCCCCAATAACATAGTCTTACTAAGACAAATAACTAAAACTAGAAGATTTTAAAGGAAATCTAATCTAAGTCTTCAAATAGAATTCCTCTAAAAGCTTCCCAAAACAGAAGTTCTACCCGGACGGTTAAGGTGATCTCGGGTACAAAACAAAGATCCTGCAACATTAGAAATCTATTGGGGAGTAAGCATAACTAACTTAGTGAGATATTTTTTACGCAAAAGTACACATAATAAACATTCAAACGAGTCCATTAAACAAGCATATGAAATGCAAACAACTAAATGATCAAACAATACATACGATTATCTAGTTTCGTATGTAGAATGGATTTAACCCTCCATTATGGGTTATGGAATGCTTTGAATGGGTCATCATTAACCTCCTTGAAACTTACACATGTCTTGAGATTCCAATGAATCATACTACTAGTCTCCGAGCTTTTCTTACCCAAAGCGATCGATCCAGCTTGATACACCATGAGGCTATATTCCCTGAACGTCCTAATTCCTCAAGACGTAGCTAGGCAGCTTACGTTTTCGGTCCCATGCTGAGGAGTAGTAGCAACATGCAAAGATGATATTCTAAGTGTGTGTATGAGAAATTTAGTTTTAAGGATTTTCGATCTAACGTTAATTCATTTATGGTGATCAATCAATATTTGTACACACACTGCAATATACATAGAGACAATTTATATTAATCAATCAATTGAGCTCTGATATACTTATCGTTTATTGATCACATATAACGAATCACATACATAGTACCCATGATAACCCACATGCATATCAATTTTTATATTTTCCTAATATCTAGTGCTCTATTCTACAAGCACATGCGTGAATACATAAAACGTAAAGGAAAACTTACTCGACCATGGTGATTTTCTATCATTCGAAGTAATCCTTTAAAAAGAGAAGATCTTGGTCCTCATTACCAAAATCAACGAAATCCCCAAATGAGTATTTCATTCAAGCTCTACTTCAATTTCTAACTCTATGTTATTAAATTTGTCAAAATTCGGTTTTAAGGAAATTCTAATTTAAAATGGTCAAATCTCGCTCATTTTAACTTGAAATTTCGCATATAATATGTCGTTTTCTACCTAGTTGAAAAAATTTATCTATTTATAAGTTTATTTTTATCATAAAAAGTTACTTAGGCCTCGGAAAAGTAGGGTATAGATTCACCACGAATTTTCCAACATTTGAAAACACAATTTCCCAAACTTTTATTCTTTCAAAAAACCTTAAACAAATATATAGATATGTATGTGGTTTAAAAATTTTTTTTGATACATAAATAGACTTATATGCTATGCATGACTTCATTGGTTGTTGTCTCAATAATTTTTTTTTCATAAAAAAAACTTGTTTTATAAGTTTGAAAAGTTGGACTTTGAAAATTTTCTCCTTAAATGGTTTTGAAGAAAACTATAATTCCCCGAGTCATTATGAATGAGTATTTTCGTTTTATATTTTATTTCTTAACTCTTTTAAATATAATTTCAACCTTAAAATTTAGTCTTTTAAGTTTCCTACCAATTTATTTGAAAAGAAAGAACTTCAAAATTTTCTTAAGTTGTTGATAATATTTGATTTATCTATCTCTTAGAAAATGAGTTATCATTTAGAAGCTTACTTTCTTAGGTTGTTGGCAAGCATTATTTCTCTAAGTGGATTTCTAAACTAGTGAGTTGATTTCTATTTTATCTTGAAAACTTGTCTAGTTCCTAGTTTTTATCATGAAGTGGGTAAAAATCCTATAAATAAGTTTTTATGAAGAATTTTCATAACAAAAAATTATCAACATTAAAGTTTTGAATAAAAATTTTCATGTTATTATTTTGAAAAGAGAGTGCGTATCTACTTAGTTAAATCTTTGAAGAAATCCTCTTTGTTGATACCTTAAAGTTTCATGAGAAGCTTGTCTAAGTTTTCGAAAAGAATTAAAAATGGCGTAATATATAGAAAAATATTTTTATAATGAATGGCAAATATGTCATTTATTATAAAATAAGAGGGTACTATGGTCAACCCTAATAAATGAGATATTATTATCAACCCTCACATTGATGATGGTCAATAAATCCTTAAAAATAGTAAATCTTCAATAAATTATGATAAAGGGAAAAAGTTGTCATATGTTAAAAAATAAGAGGGTTTTATGGTCCACCTTAGTATTAAGTTGTGGTTTTGTCTATGATCTAGAGATGTTTGAAGCATAGCTTTTGACAAATAAAAATTGGTCTCTAGGTTACCGGCTTATATGTGAAAGCTGCCGGTGTAAAGCTCTTGGACTTTATGAAATTTGTGAAAGCCGGCAAGAAGGCCGCCGACGTAAGGGCATAGGCTGCCGACTAAGTGCCAGCCTTTCCTGTCTAAAGTGTTTCCTATATAAGAGATACTAGGGTTCGTGTTTTCCATTTGTAACCTCCTTCCTTCGAACAAAGAGAGAGAATTGAGAGTTTTTTTTAGTGTTTTTGAAGAAGAAGATCAAGGGAGATCGGATTTGGGATCAAGAGTAAGTAATCTTGCCTTTATCTATCAAGATTCTTCGTATATTGTCTCGTTTCCTCAGGGTTTTGTTTGGATTTTGAAGGGATTTTTCTGGGAAACCCTAGTTTTGATCAAGATCCAATCTTTCGGGAAAACAAGCAAGGATTAAGTTTCAAATCAAGTAAGTATATCATCTCAATCATAGATTTAAAATAAAGAGAATGATTTCCTCATTTGGGGTTTTGTCTGTTTATGAAACCTAGGGTTAGGGTTTTGAGAAGATCCTATCATTTGGCGAATTATCAAGAATTGAGATCAATCAAAGTAAGTTTCATCCTCTTTATCTTAGAATTAATAAGGGATTTATGATGATAATGGATTGTCTGAAATTGTTAATTTATAAATTAGGGTTTTGAGAAGAAAAGTTCTTCTTGTTGGATTTCGTGGAAGTCAATTAAAGAAGAAGTTCATATTTGGTGTTTCTCATATCAGGTTAGGGTTTTTGAAGATTTTGATAAGTTAGGGTTTGAATGGGTTGAGGATTTACCTATTTCTGTTTCTGTTATATTTTGTATATCAGGAGATTTGGAGATTTTGTGTTATTGTTCATAAGGGATTTGTGGATTTGGAGAGATTGTTCCTGGAATTGGAAAAGGTATGACCAATCCATGTTTGTTGTTTTTTCTTGTAAGATTAGTATTGTTTGATTGGTTGTAGGGATAGAACTTTATAATGAACTTAATTCTATTCGACTTAATAATTGTCTGTTTAGTTGTGTTTGGCTTTGACCAGTAAAGACCTGGCAAATAGTGATACTGGTGAGGCATCCTGATGATCTATGTGTGAGGTTGTCCCGAGTGGACTCGTGCATAGAGATGATTCCGGTAGAATTAGGGAGAAATGGGGATGTTTGGGGAGTACCCACTCATCCATATATGTATATAATTACCTTATTTTCAAAGAGTTGGTTGTTTTTAAAGAGGAGTCTGAGTTACTTCGAGTTCAGGACTAGAGTATACATAGTTTTGAACTGTGTTTATTTGCTAATTATAAAAAGATAACAAACTGATTGCTTGCATTAGACTAAGTGCATTTGATAAATATACATGTTGTGTGTGCATTTGCATTTTCTTTAAAGGATTGGAGTTATCATACTGGGCTTTGTAGCTTACTTTTTAAAATTTCAGGTATAGGTGATGAAGACATTGTATATGATTTTTTGGGTTATGATCTGATCTTTGATTAGGAGATGACGATAGTGGACCTGACTACTCATCTAAGAGTAAGATTTGCAATTTACAGGTTCATGGAAGGAGAGAAGTGTTTAGATGTATTAAAGACTTGGAATTATCTGCTTATGATTTATGTTTTATGTTTTATGTTTTATGTAAAGAATTTAGGATTTTATGTTGTAGGAAGTTCTAGGTTGTAAAGAAGGTTTTCATGTGAATTGGGGGTTTAGTTTAGTTGGCTTAATATTGCAAACTTGTATGATTGTTTTAAATTAGACGTTTATTCAGAAGCTATGTTCCAGGTTATACAAGTTGTGTTGAGTATCCCATGAGATACCTTATGTGTGTTTACAGGTGACATTTGAAAAAATTTATGGATATTAGAGCCTTAGCGTGTCCTATTCAATAGAGGACACGTAGTGGGTTGTAATGCCTTATTTTAGGGCATTACAAATGGCATTTAAGTTCTTTGATGGAAAAATCCATGCTGAGTGACAAAAATGTATTTTAGAAAGAGTTTAGTCTGATTTTATTAAAGAAGAACTTCTTTTTCCTTTTTGTCGAGACAAAATCAATATGTTCATACATGAATGAGAATATGTAGTTATGAGGGAGATGAGATATCATATAATAAGATAGATAGAAATATAAGAAGCAAATAATCATAGTAATAAGGTCAAGTATTGGGAACCTTAACTTCATCAAGGTATCCGGTCAAGTATTGGGAGACTTAGTTTCATCAAGGCTTTTCGGGACTAAGAATAGATTAGTCCCAAAAGAAAAAGAAAAAGAAAGAAAAGAAAAGGCATAATAATAAGAGCAATAATAATAAGATGTTAGGTTAGTGAGCACTTAGGCTTTAGTGTATATAATAACATATAGAAGTTAGATTATAACAATATTAATAACAATAACAACAATATAAAAATAATAAAAGGACATAATAATATAAAGAAATTTGAGCATGAACAAGAACAAAACATGAACATATTGTTACTTCTTTAACACTATGGTCTTAGAAAATATACATTATGGTCATGTAATGTTGCATGACATGAATAAGAAGGGGGTTTAGAACTTTTACCTAAGATAGGTGATGGTGTGTTTAGAAAATTTGTCACGCCCCGAAGGGTACCCTAAACATGGCAGCCCGCCACATATAATATCAAGGCTTAAAAAAAATACCTTAGTCATGCGAAAGCCTTTGTATTACATGTAAGGCGTCTAGCACGGTAATAGGAGACGCTTTTGGGAAGCATAGTTTAAGCAAGTAAAAATGAACATACAAGAATTTAGAAATAAAAAATTTTATATCATTAATAACCAAAGGTCTATTACATAGTTTCTAGGGGCATACCCCCGCTAATCCCAAGGTTCTTGATAGCTTTTACCACATACAAAATACTATATTAAAGATTTCAAAGTAATTCTAATCTAAGTCTTCGAGCAGGTTTCCTCCAAATGCTTCAATATATAAAACTTACACGGGTATGAGGAGGCCTCGGGTACCAAAAACAGGTGTTCCTGAGAATAAATACCTATAGGGGTGTAAGCTTATGGGCTTAGTGAGTAAATCCCAAAATTCATACTCAAAGTAAATTATCAACCAAGTTTATTATTCAAACATATGGAATGCAACAATCACATGAGCATACAAGACATATGACTTTCCGGGAATCATATGTTGAATGAATTACGCCCTTCATTCGAGGTTGGGTATTTAGGTTAATTACACCCACAACTTTTAAAACACTTTTATAGATCTTACTGGGCTTTATACGCCATCATAAACTTGTAGTTATTACAGGCTCCTACTAGCCACCAATTTTTGTAGTTTTATCGGCTCTACTCACACTTACATGATATACCGGTTCTGCCTACCACCGCTATTATACACTTGTCCCACCAATTGTATAGTAGTGAATGAAATGTGACTCAACATATGAAGTGCATGAATAATTTCTTAATTAAAGTCTAGTAGTTACATTTAACTTCTTTCAAGTGATCAACCAATTTCAAACCACTTCAAGATATTATGCACATACAACTTTATACAAAAATCGAGTTTCGATATACTTAGTATTCTTTCAACATATTATCATACACTTCCTTTTGATTTTGCCTAAATTCTAGTGCAACTAATTTTACAAGCACAATCAAGAGTATGAAAAAAAATAACGGGGAGTAACTCACTCGACCATGATAACACCTTTTTGAAATGGATGAGTTGTTCGGGATCTCCACTCATCGTAATAATCCTCGGGATACGAACAATCCTCCTCGAGATTATCTAATCAAGAAGAATACCCAAAATAAGTATTTCATGAACTTCTATCTTGAAAGATCTAAACTTTTCTTAAAATCGCGGTTAAAATCGTATAAGAGGTAATTCCAATTTAAAATGGCCATAACTTGCTCATTTTATGTCACGCCCCGAGGGTACTCTAATTAATAATAATCAAGAACCACTCGATTAACATTATTAGATTACCTTCTAGGAAATGACATGATTTTCAAAAACAGGATCTTTTAGTTGCTTGGATGGAATAAACCAAACATATATAAAGATGTTAATTAGTAAACAACTATCACAATACTATATTACAGATCATACGCTTCAGAATTCCTTACAACCTGAACTGATGATTCTAATGCACATTACATGCACCATAGGATTATTACAGATGTAGATATTCTAATTCTATACTAAACTTTAAACTTCTGGCTTCTATTTCCTTACCGGAACCATGCTCCTGCTAGTAATGAGCCACGGTCGCAGAGTGAACCTGAAAGGACTGTGGGAGTGTGAGCTAAAACACGAGCTCAGTGAATAACCAGAACTTATTACACATAGCATACAAGTTATTAATCAATCATATGGAATGCAGCAATCACACAAATGAACATTACAAGCTTGGATAACCCGGAATCCAAAACAGGATGAAGATTTACGCCTCCCATCGGGGTTGAAGGATCCAATCTATGGTCCACCTACCCAGGAGAGACTTAAGCTTTCAGGAAATAACAATCTCAATTTAGTTATCTCTTTATACTTATCATGTTTCATTATTTATTTCCTTTGCTTTAGAAACTCCACTAAGTGTTAGTTATTCTCACGTAATACCATAAGCGGCGTCCTTCGTTTACATGTAGTTTTATGGTACTAACAGAACAAAAGTAATCTTGCAATTAACTACTAGCCCTCTGGCCTAGATAATTCAAGCCTTACCAGAGATCCGAGAACTAACAGTAGTAGGCTACCACTTACTCAATGCTTGTTATGCATAGTATGTAATGCATGATTATTTACATTATGGTACAGTAGTTTTTAGTCAATTTAGGGGTGATCAGGCAATACAGACACTCAACTTGATACTACATACATTATCAAGATACACGCAATTTGTTATCACTTAATTTAAAGTGACATTGCAATCAAAGGAATACAATACACACTTTACAAAACAAATCACCAATTTTTATTATTTTTTATTTAAGGTTCACTACCAGTACAAGAACAACCAATGTAATAAGACTGAGTCACTCACCTGCCCATCCTATTCAATCGTAGTAATCTTCAGGTAGGTACTCTCCAATACCCGAATCACCTATTGAGATAAATAATAATATAATTAATAAAATTTTAAACTATACAAATTAATTGTATGTGTCCTATTGGTCGGTTGGGTTTCTGTTTTATTTTCAGCTAATTCTTTTGACATAACTCTAATTTCTAAATTCTTGTACTCTCCATTATCTTTTAAATTATTTAATAAAATCATAAAAGAATTTTATTTTAAATTTAAATAAATAAATAAATAAATGATTTTTGGATTTAATACTATTATATTATAATATTACTATTACTATTCAGAAAATAATTAAATGCAGGAAAACAATTAGTAAACGTTCTAAAATTATTTAAATAATTAATTAGTATATATTATGTATACTTAAATTCGTTTTTCTTCTCTTCTGGCCGAGGCGTGCACGGGGTGCGTACGCCCGTACAAAGTTGCTTGGCAGAGGGCTGCACGGGCATGAGTACGCCCGTACAAAGCTGCGAGCAGAGAGCTACACGGGTTAAGTACGCCCGTCAAAGCTCTGGTTGAGGGTATATGGGCTAGTACGCCCGTACAAAACGCTGTATAAGGTTTGTACGCCCGTACAACGTTCTGGATGAGAGGTTGTACGCCCGTACAACGAGCCTGGGCTCATCGGGAATCACTGTTCATCGTCTTCTCCGATGAGTTATGTCCATTTCCGACGAATCCCGACGTCAAAACATCGTGATTTTAGTTCCAAAAGACTCCTAATGACTTAATAAACTTATATATCCAAGAATCATAATCTAAAAACAACATGCTATTCATGTTCTCAAATCATCAAGCTCGGCTAGGGTTTAGGAAAAATACCTTCGTTGTGGCGTTCCGATGAGATTCGAAGCTTCTAGCTACCTTGGTTAGCTTCCTAAGATGTTTATAAATCAGTATACATCCTTAAAATTGAAAGAACACTCACGGAATAAGATCGACTCACCTTAAGCTCGTTCTTAAGCGTTTTTCCCAGATTTTGTTCGAATTTTCGAACTCGATGATTATGGGCGTTTAACAATCTGTTCCTAAGTTGGTTCACTCCTAATGATATGTATATGGGTTCTGGAAAGTTTGGAGGAGTTTGGATTTCATTTGTTTGTCCGTCCGACTTCGTTTACTCATTTATGTATATATAACGAATGCGAGTTTGAGCCGCATTCCTCCGTGATATCTGATACAAATTGCTCTTGTTTGATATCCATTGCTTCCCTTGTTTGATTGTAATTAAGGCAAGGATGATCTGGCACAATTTCATTTGTTTTGTAGAGGAGTTGGATTGACTTTTGGCAAATGATTTGAAGAAAAACCGGCTCACATCTCTCAAGGACATCACAGCCCTTCAATCTTGGATAAAAACGTCTCCAGCAAGCCGAATTGATATATATATATATATATATATTATAATAGTTATGTTATTTAGTTAAGTTTTCGGGTAGTTTAATACACTATTAGGGTATATTTTAGCTTATATATGTACATATACATATACAAAGATTTTTAATGAATCCAAGAATGTTTAGTTTAACAAAAAGTACAAATTTTAAACTTTAAAAACGTATCTAATTGTCTAAGAAAATTCATCCCACGCGATTTGAATTTGAAAAGCCTTTCGGGTCAATTTTCGTTTCAGGCTCCAAGGGCTTTAGAAACCCTAATTTGGTTATTGGTATGACTCGATTTTATATTTGAAGTCTAAATCTCAAGTTATACATCAATTTATGTTTTTATTGGGTATTTATAATCCTAACCGTTTATCCTGAAATCACAATTTCCTAACTAAAACCCTATCAAGTAATTTATGTAATATTACTACTAATATATAGGCTATACTAGTTATATATATTAGATTTGGATACTCACTATGAAATCTTATCAAAGTAATTTATTACTGACTAAAACTCTCAAATTTTAGGGTTCCAATCTAAATATAGGTTCATTACTAAACCTTGTTTTAATTCCCGGTCTCTATCAGATATTAAGGTAATCACTTAATATTCATATTTAGGTTTTCCTATATATCCCATCACAAAGATTCGGGTTTAGGATTGGAAGTTTCCTTTGATCAAGATTTGAATTATTAACTCGGAATACTAAATCTTGTTTTTGGAATCACTTGAGGTTCAAGAATTCCTTTTATAAAGTCTATGAGTTCCAAACCGATCAAATTTAGAGTATCTATCTAAACTAGGGTTTCTAATTAACTCTTAAGGTTACTAGTCGACTTCATAATTTCTAATTTAGGGTCATATCTTATGATGGAAGTATTCGGGGTTTACATTTTCTCCCCCCCTTAAAATAAGCTTTGTCCTCAAAGCTTGAGAGCGTACCTGGATTTTCGAACAGCTGTGGATAATTCTTCTTGATTTCCTCTTCCAACTCCCAAGTTACTTCTTCAGTCCAAGGATCCCATAGCACTTTGACGTAGTGGATTTCTTTATTTCTGAGAACTTGACCTTCTTGTCTAGGATTCGGATAGGGTGCTTTTCATAAGTCAAGTTCTCTTTCAGATCAATTGGTTCCAGCTCACAATCTTATCTGGATTTGGTACATACTTCTTAGTACCGACACATGAAAAACATTATGTATACCAGATAGTTTGGGTGGCAAAGCAAGACGATACGCTAGATTTCCCACTCGTTCCAGTATTTCAAATGGCCCTACGTATCTCGGACTTAGCTTTCCTTTTACTTGTCTATGGCGAAGACTTTTTATTGGCTTACTTTCAGGTAAACATGTTCCCCTCTTAAATTCTAGTTCCCGTCTTCAAATCTGCCCAGCTTTCTGTCTATCTTGGGCTTCTTTCATCCTTCTTTTTATCACTGAAACCTTGTTGATTGTTTCTTGAATCAGTTCGGGTCCAACTAGTACTCTTTCCATATTATCCCAGAATAATGGAGATCGACACTTTCTACCATATAAAGCTTCATAAGGTGGCATCCCTATACTTGAATGGTAGCTATTATTGTATGCAAATTCCACTAGTGGCAAATGTTGATCCCAATTTCCTTTAAATTCCAAGATACATGATCTCAACATATCTTCCATTGTCTGAATTGTTCTTTCTGTTGTCCATGTCTGGGGATGATAGGCCGTACTAAACCTCAACTGAGTTCCCAATGCTTTTTGTAATCCTTGCCAGAATCTTGAAACAAACCGTGGATCTCGATCTGACACTATATTAGCTGGTATCCCATGTAATCTCACAATTTCCTTTAAATATAACCGGGCCAACTTTTCCAAAGGATAGGTCATATTGATTGGCAAGAAATGGGCTGATTTAGTGAGTCTATCCACAATAACCCAAATAGCATCATAACCTGCACTTGTCTTAGGTAACGAACACACAAAATCCATAGATATTTGATCCCATTTCCATTCTGGAATAGACAATGGTTTCAACAATCCTCCTGGTTTTTGATGTTCGCTTTTACCCTCTGACATATTCACATCTGGCACGAATTGAGCAATATCATTTTTCATCCCGTTCCACCAATATGCACTCTTCAGCTCTTGGTAGGTCTTAGTTTCGCCTGGGTGGATGGTATATCCAGAATAGTGTGCTTCATTCATTATTTCTTTCCTCAAACTTTCATCACGGGGTACACACAATCTTTTATTCATTTAATACTCCATTTTCATCTATTTGAAAATCCTTGTATTTCCCTTGGGATATTCTTTTGATGATTGTCTGCAATTCTTCATCCTTCCTTGAGCCTCTTTTATTCGTTGTAGTAAAGTGGGTTCCAAGGTTAAGCTGCTCAGTTCTGCGTTCAGACCTTGTATTGAAAATTCCACTTTAAATTTTCAAATTCCCTAATGAGCTCTTTCTGTTCTGTCAACATTGAGGCTACTTCTCCATAATTTTTACGGCTCAAAGCATCCTGCGTTACCTTGCCAGGATGGTATTGATGGTTAAATCATAGTCTTTGATTAACTCCAACCATCTACGTTGCCTCATGTTCAATTCCTTCTGGGTGAATATATATTTTAAGCTCTGATGATCGTGTATATTTCACACTTCTGCCCGTACAAATAATGACGCCAAATTTTAAGTGCAAAGACGATAGCCGCTAATTCTAGATCATGAGTAGGGTAATTCATCTCATGTGGTTTTAACTGTCTAGAAGCATAGGCTATCACTTTCCATTCTGCATTAATACACATCCCAAACCATTCTTGGATGCATCACTATAAATAGTGTAAGGATCCTGTCATTGGGCAGAACTAGTATTGGTGCAGAAACCAGTCTCTTTTTCAACTCCTGGAAACTCCATTCACGTTTCTCATTCCATACAAACTTTTCATTCTTTTTGGTCAATTGCGTCAGTGGTCGTGCAATTCTTGAGAAATCTTGTACGAATTTCCGATAATATCCTGCCAATCCTAAGAAGCTTCTTATCTCGGTAACAGTTCCAGGTCTTTTCCATTCCACAATAGCCTTAATCTTAGCAGGATCAACGAAATTCCATCTCCTGACACAATATGTCCTAGAAAGGATATACTTTTGAGCCAAAACTCACATTTGGACAACTTGGCATAAAGCTGATTGCTTTGTAGTATCTGCAATACGGTTCTTAAATGTTCATCATGTTGTTCTCTGTAACCGAGTATATTAGTATGTCATCTATGAAGACAATCACACAAACATCCAATAAAGGTTTGAAAACGCGATTCATCAAGTCCAAAAACAGCAGGTGCATTGTCAATCCAAATGGCATAACTAGGAATTCATAATGACCATACCTAGTTCGGAATGCCGTTTTTGGTATATCTTCTGCCTTGATTCGGATTTGATGATACCAGATTTCAAATCAATTCGAGAAAACACCTTTGCTCCCTTTAATTGATCGAAAAGATCGTCAATTCGGGGCAAAGGATATCTGTTCTTAATAGTTACTCGGTTTAATTCTCTGTAATCAATACAGAGTCTCATGGAACCGTCTTTCTTCTTGACAAACAAGTACGGTGCTCCCCATGGTGACACACTTGGTCTGATAAATCCTTTATCCATCAATTCTTGTAATTGCACCTTTAGTTCCTTCAATTCTACTGGTGCCATGCGATATGGAGCTTTTGATACCGGTTCTGTCCAGGTATCAATTCAATCGAAAACTCCACTTCTCTATGTGGGGGTAATCCTGGTAATTCATCAGGAAATACTTCTGGATAGTCGCATACTGTTCTGATAGTATGAACATCTATCTTCTTGGATTCATCCTCAATCGTTCCATGATTATCCCCGCTTGATTCCATATCTATTTCATTTTCACCCTCTATGGTCATCATTCGCCCTTCGACTTTCTTGAGGACTTCCCCTTTAAACTCTTTTCTTTCTCCTTGGTCATTCATAAAAGATATTGTCTTAAGACGACAATCGACTTTTGCTTTTACAGCAGTCAGCCATGTCATACCTAAGATAACATCATATTTTTGGATGTCCAAAATTAAGTTAGCAAAGGATTTCTGTCCCCCAATTTCTAATGGATATCCCTTCATAGTTTCACGAGCCATCACTAAATCTCCGTGGGTGTAGTAACTCCTAGTTCCTTAGTCATGGTCTCGATGGGATATTCCAATCTCCTTGCTAATCCAGTATTGATAAAAGAATGTGTTGCTCCCGTATCAAATAAAGCATAAGCAGGTTGACCATTCAATTGGATTGTTCCTAATTATTAAACATAGGTTATTATTCTCTACAGAATGTTTGTTTATCCAAGTAGGGTTATACCGACTAAACTACTTAAATAAACAAATTAATTATCAATTAAGTACCTGCAATGAGACTGTAATCGTCTGGATCAGCTTCATCCCACACATTTTCTCCATCCTCCTCTTCTATTTCTCCTTCCTCAATTGGGGTTCCTTGCATAGCATATACCCTTGCTGCTGTCATGGCTTTGCTATACTAGCATTTCCATTCTTAGGTCCAGTTGTATTGGCAATGCCTTTAGGATTGGAAGATCCAGCAACTGCATTCACTCGTTGTGGACAATGAGTTGATATATGTCCAATCTTCTTACAAATGAAACAAGTTGCACTACTTTTCTTTGGGCATGCGAAGACCATATGTCCACTTTCACCACAGTAATAACATTTTTGTTGTAGATGTGGACAGTTCCTCGGGTAATGAGCTCCCTTGCATTTCCAGCACGAAACATTTTCAACATTCCTATTTTTCACATTTCCCATAGGTTTAAAGAATCTCTTTTTCTTAGGAACAAAACTTGTCCCTGCTTCCTCAAACTCTTTTACCAAATGTCAATCCTCGTTTTCTATATCTTTCAACTTCATACTTCTTGGCACGTTCAATGGTTCTGGCCTTCTCAATCATGGCTGCAAAGTTGGAAATTTCAAACTCGGCTAGTCTCCTTTGAAAATTGGGTTCTAATCCTGCCATGAAAGTTTGCCTCTTTAATTCATCACTATCTTATAAGCATCTGGTGCAAATTGGAGCAACCGATTGAATTCGTGCTCATACTCATCAATTGTCTTACTGCCTTGTGTTAGATTCATCAGGTCAGTACTGTACTTTGCTTTTAAACTGCTGGGAAAATATTCTTTAGAAATTCCTGTTTGAACGTTTCCCAACTGATGGGTTGAGGCAATGTCCTTTGTTTAGAGTTCCACCATAATCTCGCTCTCAACCGAAGCAAATAAGTTCCATACGGTACTCTTAAAGCTTCCGGTACCTGGAATACATCAAGAGATCGTTCAATCTGGGCTAGCCAATCTTCAGCTTCTTCGGGCTTCCCAGGTAATCCTTCAAAGTACCGATTGCATTTGATAAATTCAGGCAATACATTTCTTTGAGGACGCAATGGTGGTGGCGGTGGTAATTCTGGTTCATATCTTATTGGTCCTTGTACCTCAGCCGCCGATTCATTTGGATTACCGGTCCATTTTCTTGAAATTGAGCAGGTGTAGTATATCTTTCATTCCTCCCAGTGTTCACAGGAGGAGCTTCTGGTACTTCAGTTGGAGGTACCGCATGTGTAGCTCGCATATTTTGTAGAGCTTGTAAAATTAGCACATTTTGTTGTTGCAGGTTTTTCAACACATCCTCTAGTGGATTCTGAGGTGGTGGAGGGGCATTTGTTGGAGAATTTTCAAATATCCTTGCATTTCTACCCCTGCCTCTTCCTCTTGGCATTCTAGTATCATAAAACATATTACTTGAGTCAATCATAAAACTCATACCCAAAGAAAGATTACAAGTAATCATACATATTTCACATCCATACTTCATAATCAAAACACACATGATATTAGTGCTTTATATACAACCAAAATTTGCACTAACACCAGTTCTATGTTCTCTTTATCCACTACAGGGATTATCGTGCTTCATACTACATATCTCATATAACAGTAAGTTCATCAAAACAGTACATCAGTTATATTATCTATCAAGGCATATATCAAGGCTACTCTATGGGCTAGGGTACAGAGGTCCCTTGCCCTTGTCCCGAGGGCCCAACTGTGGATAGTGATCCTCCTCCTCTGAACCACTATCATCACTCTCCATCCTCCCTCTACTCCCTGGTGGTGCTAAAGTCAGATTGGTATCCATCATACGGATACCTTTAGTAGCAGGTCTCCTCATAACATCAGAAGGTGCACATCTTCCTCAATCCACCCCCATGAGCAGTCCCAGTCCAATGAGCATAATTATAATTGGAGACAAATTTTTCTGCTTCCTTCCTTCTCTTTTTGCCTTCTTTTTCATCTATCATAGCTGTAGTCACACTTTGCATAACCACTGTGGTCTGCATAGCTGATTGTCTTCTTTTATTAGCTGACCTCCTAATGGACTGAGTCTCATCTTCCTCTTCTTTGGTGGGTATGAGGGGGGGCCTGTTTGTCAAAACTTCTGGGGAAATGGCTTCTGATCACATGTGTCAGCATCCTCTCATCATCAGGAGCAGTATCCTCCGGACTAAGGCATGGTCATACCTGATATCATGTACATATACCCAATCTCCTCAATAGGAATCCAATCCTAAAGTCTGGAAGATCAGGTCTTACTGATCGGGCTGACACAATGAAGGCTATATTATCAATCTCTATGCCTCCCCCTTCTGGATGATCAATCTCTCAAACCTGTAGAGAGTTTCTACTGCTGTGCCATTATCTGGAAAGCTTTTCTACTAAAAACAACCAAGTCTTCAACATGGGTTGTAAACCTTTCTTCCAAGTGCTGAAAATTTCATCAGGGTCTTTGTAATGCCAGACAATGCCAATCTTCTACTAAGACTCGGAGTCGGCGCCTATAATCTGTAAGGGTTTCCTCTTCCATCATACTAAAGATTTGCCATTTAATATGACAAACTGCGGGATTGGACTGCACATAAAATTTGTATGATTAGTAATCACACAGATTTTATTCCTAATTGTGCATCTATATTTACTAATAACTATCGCACTAATTCACATGGTTCTACCTGGATCTAAATTGGTATTTTTAACTGCACATTTACTAATTCAACTTCTTACATATATTTGTTTTTCCTATACCAGCAACCATGCTCTGATACCAACTTAAATCTGTCACGCCCCGAGGGTACTCTAATAATAATAATCAAGAACCACTCGATTAACATTATTAGATTACCTTCTAGGAATGACATGATTTTCAAAAACAGGATCTTTTAGTTGCTTGGATGGAATAAACAAACATATATAAGATGTTAATTAGTAAACAACTATCACAAACTACTATATTACAGATCATACGCTTCAGAATTCCTTACAACCTGAACTGATGATTCTAATGCACATTACATGCACCATAGGATTATTACAGATGTAGATATTCTAATTCTATACTAAACTTTAAACTTCTGGCTTCTATTTCCTTACCGGAACCATGCTCCTGCTAGTAATGAGCCACGGTGCAGAGTGAACTGAAAGGACTGTGGGAGTGTGAGCTAAAACACGAGCTCAGTGAATAACCAGAACTTATTACACATAGCATACAAGTTATTAATCAATCATATGGAATGCAGCAATCACACAAATGAACATTACAAGCTTGGATAACCGGAATCCAAACAGGATGAAGATTTACGCCCTCCCATCGGGGTTGAAGGATCCAATCTATGGTCCACCTACCCAGGAGAGACTTAAGCTTTCAGGAAATAACAATCTCAATTTAGTTATCTCTTTATACTTATCATGTTTCATTATTATTTCCTGCTTAGCTTTAGAAACTCCACTAAGTGTTAGTTATTCTCACGTAATACCATAAGCGGCGTCCTTCGTTTACCATGTAGTTCTTATGGTACTAACAGAACAAAAGTAATCTTGCAATAACTACTAGCCCTCTGGCCTAGATAATTCAAGCCTTACCAGAGATCCGAGAACTAACACGTAGTAGGCTACCACTTACTCAATGCTTGTTATGCATAGTATGTAATGCATGATTTATTTACATTATGGTACCAGTAGTTTTTAGTCAATTTAGGGGTGATCAGCAATACAGACACTCAACTTGATACTACATACATTATCAAGATACACGCAATTTGTTATCACTTAATTTAAAGTGACATTGCAATCAAAGGAATACAATACACACTTTCACAAAACAACTCACCAATTTTTATTATCTTTTTATTTAAGGTTCACTACCAGTACAAGAACAACCAATGTAATAAGACTGAGTCACTCACTGCCCATCCTATTCAATCGTAGTAATCTTCAGGTAGGTACTCTCCAATACCGAATCACCTATTGAGATAAATAATAATATAATTAAAAAATTTTAAACTATACAAATTAACTATGTATGTGTCCTATTGGTCGGTTGGGTTTCTGTTTTATTTTCAGCTAATTCTTTTGACATAACTCTAATTTCTAAATTCTTGTACTCTCCATTATCTTTTAAATTATTTAATAAAATCATAAAAAGAATTTTATTTTTAAATTTAAATAAATAAATAAATAAATGATTTTTGGATTTAATACTATTATATTATAATATTACTATTACTAATTCAGAAAATAATTAAATGCAGGAAAACAATTAGTAAACGTTCTAAAATTATTTAAATAATTAATTAGTATATACTTATGTATACTTAAATTCGTTTTTCTTCTCTTCTGGCCGAGGCGTGCACGGGGTGCGTACGCCCGTACAAAGTTGCTTGGCAGAGGGCTGCACGGGCATGAGTACGCCCGTACAAAGCTGCGAGCAGAGAGCTACACGGGGTTAAGTACGCCCGTTCAAAGCTCTGGTTGAGGGGTATATGGGCTAGTACGCCCGTACAAAACGCTGTATAAGGTTTGTACGCCCGTACAACGTTCTGGATGAGAGGTTGTACGCCCGTACAACGAGCCTGGGCTCATCGGGAATCACTGTTCATCGTCTTCTCCGATGATTCATGTTCATTTCCGACGAATCCCGACGTCAAAACATCGTAATTTTAGTTCCAAAAGACTCCTAATGACTTAATAAACTTATATATCCAAGAATCATAATCTAGAAACAACATGCTATTCATGTTCTCAAATCATCAAGCTCGGCTAGGGTTTAGGAAAAATACCTTCGTTGTGGCGTTCCGATGAGATTCGAAGCTCCTAGCTACCTTGGTTAGCTTCCTAAGATGTTTATAAATCAGTACATCCTTAAAATTGAAAGAACACTCACGGAATAAGATCGACTCACCTTAAGCTCGTTCTTAAGCGTTTTTCCCAGATTTTGTTCGAATTTTCGAACTCGATGATTATGGGCGTTTAACAATCTGTTCCTAAGTTGGTTCCACTCCTAATGATATGTATATGGGTTCTGGAAAGTTTGGAGGAGTTTGGATTTCATTTGTTTGTCCATCCGACTTCGTTTACTCATTTATGTATATATAACGAATGCGAGTTTGAGCCGCATTCCTCCGTGATATCTGATACAAATTGCTCTTGTTTGATATCCATTGCTTCCCTTGTTTGATTGTAATTAAGGCAAGGATGATCTGGCACAATTTCATTTGTTTTGTAGAGGAGTTGGATTGACTTTTGGCAAATGATTTGAAGAAAAACCGGCTCAAATCTCTCAAGGACATCACAGCCCTTCAATCTTGGATAAAAAACGTCTCCAGCAAGCCGAATTGATATATATATATATATATTATAATAGTTAGATGTTATTTAGTTAGTTTTCGGGTAGTTTAATACACTATTAGGGTATATTTTAGCTTATATATGTACATATACATATACAAGATTTTTAATGAATCAATGAAATGTTTAGTTTAACAAAAGTACAATTTTAAACTTTAATAAAACGTATCTAATTGTCTAAGAAAAATTCATCCCACGCGATTTGAATTTGAAAAGCCTCTCGGGTCAATTTTCGTTTCAGGCTCCAAGAGCTTTAGGAAACCCTAATTTGGTTATTGGTATGACTCGATTTTATATTTGAAGTCTAAATCTCAAGTTATACATCAATTTATGTTTTTATTGGGTATTTATAATCCTAACCGTTTATCCTGAAATCACAATTTCCTAACTAAAACCTATCAAGTAATTTATGTAATATTACTACTAATATATAGGCTATACTATATATATTAGATTTGGATACTCACTATGAAATCTTATCAAAGTAATTTATTACTGACTAAAACTCTCAAATTTTAGGGTTCCAATCTAAATATAGGTTCATTACTAAACCTTGTTTTAATTCCCGGTCTCTATCAGATATTAAGGTAATCACTTAATATTCATATTTAGGTTTTCCTATATATCCCATCAAAGATTCGGGTTTAGGATTGGAAGTTTCCTTTGATCAAGATTTGAATTATTAACTCGGAATACTAAATCTTGTTTTTGGAATCACTTGAGGTTCAAGAATTCCTTTTATAAAGTCTATGAGTTCCAAACCGATCAAATTTAGAGTATCTATCTAAACTAGGGTTTCTAATTAACTCTTAGGGTTACTAGTCGACTTCATAATTTCTAATTTAGGGTCATATCTTATGATGGAAGTATTCGGGGTTTACATTTTAACTCGGAATTTCACAAATAATATATTTTTTTCTACCTACTCGAAAAGATCTATGTATTTCTAAGCTTATTTTCATAAAACTAAGTTGTTTAGGTCCCGAAAAAGCAGTGACCAGATTCCACACGAATTTGTAAAAACTTGAGTTCCTCTTTTTAAATAAAACTCACTTGAAGAGATGAATGTTTCAAGTGTTTTTATAAACTTTTTGGAAGATATATACATATATGTATTGACTCATAACAATTGGATGAAGTAAATGAAGTTGTCTCAACTTATGAAAAAGTAAAGTTTAAAAGATGTTGAGCTTGAGATTTGTTGGAATATTCATTTTACTTTTGAAATGATCTTGAGTCATTTGAGATGAATGTTCCTTTTTCTAAATTTAATCTCTTGTGATTACTTTAAATTCCTAAAGAGTGGTTTTATTTTCTAAACTTAGATTCCAACAACTTTTAAAAGTAATAGAATGATATTTTTATTTCTTGTAATGATTCCAAAAGAATTTCTAATACTTGATGAAAAATAAGTTTTTATAAAACTTTTTGTTTATTTAAGAAAAATAATTTCTAAGCATGTTCATGAGTTCTTTAAGAAATCTATTTTTTACATTTATTTAAAAAGAACCTTTAGTTTAAGAAAACACTTCCTCATTTATTTTTGTTGAGACAAAAACATTATGTTCATGCATGAGTATGAATCATAAGTTATGAAAATATAAAAAGATCATAATACTTAAAAGAATAGGCATATAAAGAAATAAATCAAGTATTGGGACCTTAGCTTCATCAAGGTACCCTGGGACTAAGAAAGGACCAGTCCCGAAAAGAAAAGAAAAAGTTTTGACTTGATGAGGACAAGTCTAAGACTAGAAAGACTAGTCTTAAGAACAACTTGAAATTAAATAAATTGCAATAAAATAAATAAATTGCATAGAAGGTAAATAAATTGCAAGACAATGAGCTTATATGCTCTAAATAATATATATAACTATATAGATATTTAGATAGTTATGAACATAAAGAAAACATAAAGAAACATAAAGGAGTTGAGATTATGAACAAAAACAAAGTATGAACCTATTGTTGCTTTCTTAACCTTCATGGTTTTAGAAAACACACACTAAATTCATGCTAAGTAGATGAACATAGGAATTTATTGAAGAAAGTTTACCTAAAAGAAGAAACTAAAGAGTGCTTTCTTGTAAGAACTTCTTGGATAGAATTCTTGAGAGATTTTGAGAGAGTAACTTTAGTAAAGAAGTGGTGTGAAAGAAGTGAAGGTATGAGGGGGTATTTATAGGAAAATGTGGGAGGTAATTTGTGTTAATTAAATAAGTAAAAAATAAACAAATTGGGCATCATAGGGGGGGGGGGGGGGGGGCGCGGGGGGGGGGCGGGTGTGGCCGGCGCTACTTTTGGAGGGAAGAGAGGGGAAAATTTATTTTTTGTTATTTTGTTAATTAAAAGTAAGAAATGAAAGATGTGAAATTGTATGGAAATGAAAATATATAAGAAATAGGTGTATGAGTTGTAAGAGTAGGTTGTAAGAAAAAGTAGAGATAGATGAATAGTGTAGAATAGTAGAAAATAGTATAATATAAAAGTAGACATGACAATTTAATGCCGATAGTAAGAAAATACGCGTATAAATGCAATATCTGATATTTTTAGTTACCGAAAAATTACGAAATTGATATTTTTGAAAATCTTATATTTTTACGAGTCTAATGGTATATTCGAAATATTTTTTCTATTTCGAGCTTCAGGACACGTTTTTTGAGAACTGTGTCCGATCGGGTTTTAAGGACACTCGAATTTTGCAAAACTGATATTTTATAAAACCTATAGCTATTACGAATTACTATAGCTAATTATTCTAACTTCGTTTTCTAGGGCTAAAGAAAACGGTAATACCGGATTTAGAATCTAGGGTTTGTACTAGCTTTTGTTGACTTTTAGGGTTTCGGTTGACTTCTGATTAGGGTTTAAACTATAATTCGAATCCAAAAATTTCGAGGATTTACAAAATTTCTTGAAGAGAAATAGCTGGCTTATGGAGATGGAAAGAAAGAGAGTGTTTAAGAGGAAAATTTTAGAGAGAAGATTTGAGATGTGATTTTGGTAAAGTTTTGGTAGGAAAAATGAGATGTGTGAAAGAATGAAGGAGGGAGGAGGTATTTATAGAATTTAGAGTAGAAATTAGATGTAATTAAATAAAAAGAAAAAGAAAAAATATAGATGTATTGAATGAGAGAGAGAGGTGCGTTGGTTTTGCTTGGGAAGAGGGGGGAAAATTTATTTATTTTGTTGTTTTGTAATGAAAAGTAATAATGTGTAAGGTGTGATGTGAATAAAGTTATATGGGGAAGGTAAATTGTAAGGAATAGGCATGGTAGTGTGTAAGAATAGGTTGTAAGAAAAAGTAGGAGATAGTGAAAATAGTAATGAGTAGTAGAAATAATACTATGAATAGTAGACTAAACAATTAAAATACCAGTAGTAAAGAAAATACGCTTAAATAAGCTATATCTAATATTTTTAGTTATCGAAAAATTCTAAAACTAATATTTTTGAAAACGTTATATTTTTATTAATCTAATGGTATTGTCGGAATATTTTCACTGTCCAGTGTACTAGGGCATGGTTTTCGAAAATTGATCCTGTTTGAATCCGAAACATATGGAAAATTAATGAATCTGATATTTTTTAGCTTTCCTATATTATTATAAACTATTATCTATAATTATCTCAATTTTTTTGTTTAGAGGTTAAGAACACAGGATTGCTTGATCTAGATTCAATAGACTTAACGTTAGAGCTAGGTTGCCTTTAGGATTCCAATTTGACTTCCGGTTCTTAAGGTTTACTTTCAATTACCGGAAAATCTAGGGGTTTACAAAAACACCTTTGCAAAACACACAATTAGTTTACTTGACCTAACATCCTAGGTCTATTACAAAAAGGATTCTTTTAGACTGTTTTGGATATGTTCAAATCTTTCCTACATAACTCTTTCCTTCCTTAACTTCATCTCATGAGGATGGAGCATCACCCAGATTCTTACTTGAAGATCTTTTCTGCCTCTTTCGCATTATCTCCCTCAAATAATGTCCAATTGGCAATCTCTTCCTCCTCTCTCTTGCATTCTCCTCAGTTTATGCCAATAGTCCTTCGCTTGCATCATTATTAAGAAAAAACAACATGCGGCTAATTCAAAATCTTTGGAAGGTGGTTCCTTGAAGGGTGGATGGTTGAGATGTACTCCTTCGTCCCATGGAATATTTACTTTGTTCATACACATTTCTCTATAGTCGAGGACCTAGGGAGTCATCTTTAGAATCAACCGTCACAATGTTGTCATTTGGTGGCATGGCTCTCAAGTTAGCCCTTGGCATGGGGGTTGTTGAGCGGCTTCTCATAGGCATGTCTTTATAGGGTGCTTGTTGAGACAAGTTGCGAACATTACCATGTGGATTATCCTCTTCCTCATTCTATAATTATCTTCTCAAGTATTATGGGGTCAAGCCAACAAGTTCTTCTTTGGGATCTTCTTCCTCGGCTCCATAAGTTCCAATATCCACCAACACCTCATCATCATCAAGCTAGAATCCAGTTAGAGTAGGTGGTTGTCTTGCCCCAAATGGTACCCCAAATGTGACAGTCTATCATACTCAATATTAAAGCTCAACAATGACAACCTTTGTCATGTGAAAGCTTCGATACCGGGTGTAAGACATACTTTCATGATCATAGAGAATCATACTTTGAAACAAGTTGTTTAAGGAGATATACACAATAGCGATTAAGAATGAAAATCATAACATTACAACTTTAGAAGTCTAAGTCTACTTCTAGGTCATGACTTCTTTCCAAAAGCTCATGAACTCCAAAAAACGATACCTAAGTAAAATGCCCACGGGGCTTTAGCCATGAAAAAGGGAGCCGCAAAAGGTATCTTAGGGGGTATGTGTCACGCCCCAATGGGTACCCTAAACGTGACAGTCCGCCACACTCAATATTAAAGCCTAAGTATGACAACCTTAGTCATTTCCAAAAGCTTTTATATTAAGTGTAAGGCTTACTTTCACAATTTTAGAGGACCATATATGGAATAATGAAGCTTAAGGAGATATAAAAACATATTAAGAAAAGAAGAATCACAATAATTATTTGTCCATGGCATAAACTTTACAAACTTAGGGACAACTCCCTAAATTACTAATCTATTATATACATATTAACATGCTAATACTAAGCTATACTATATTCAGATTTCTAATGTTCAAAAAGGATTACCTGCCTGCATGGTCCACGTGGCCTTAACCATAAATACGGAAACTGCAAAAGGTAGCTATCGGGGTATAAGCTAATAGGCTTAGTGAGAACTATTTCCATAAATAACTTCTTGTAAAAAGATTCAAACAAGTTGGTTAATCACACATATGTAATGCATCAAACACGTGGGCAAACAATCATATAGCTTTCCAGGAACTATATGTTGAATGGATTTACGCCCTCCATTCGGGGTTTGGTGATACTCAAAACAAGTAGTTTAAATAATAGAAAATTTAAGCTTGCGAGCACTCATCGCCAAGCATTCATTAAAAACTTTTAAACTTGCGAGCACTCATCGCCAAGTATTCATTAAAAACTTTTAAACTTGCGAGCACTCATCGCCAAGTATTCCGAATCTACTTGATTTGACCTTGCTTTCGGATCAACCGCCAAGCATATTCCATTAAGCCGCCAAGCAATCGCTTTCGGATCTTCCGCCAAGTGTTGCTTTCGACATGAGCTTACTATCCTTCTCCAAGGATAATAACCCAACCATGTAATGTGACTCACTTCGTGGTATGCATGAGTTCATTAATTTATAAAGTCATAACATAATTATTTTCAACTTTATGGCGATCAAGGAATTTCACACAAATCAATATTAAACTAAAGCAATCACTTAGAACAATTCGGGCTTCGATATTCTTAGAATTCTTTCAAGGAATTATTTTACATGCATATTGGTTTATCTTTTCCTAACTCTAGTGCAACTAATTTACAAGCACAACAAGTGTAGTATTTAATGGAAATAAACTCACGATGCCATTGTCGTCTATTCCTCTAAGCAGATGAGTTGTTCACACACTTTACTTAATCGTAATAGTTCTCGTGGTGGAGAAATCCTTCCTCAGGGTCACCTAACCAAAGAAAATACCCATAATGAGTTTTTCTTGAAGATTTTCTTGAATTTTGACAAAACAATATCAAAGAACGTTAAAGTTCGTATAGAAGAATGTTCCAACTTAAAATGGCCATAACTTGGTCATTTTAACTCGGAATCGCGCCTATAATATACCGATTTCTATCTACTCGAAAAGATCTATCCATTTCCAAAATTATTTCCCACAAACAAAGCCATATAGGCTCCCAAAAAGTTGCGACAAAATTCACCACGGATTTCCAAGTAAAAACAACTTTGGTTCAAGAAATCAAAATTTGTTTGATAAATACTTAGTTATCTATATAGTTGAAAAATTCTCTTTTTTAAAACTATATAACTCATATTTAAGCATGCTCAAGTGTCTTGTTGTCCAAATTATTTTTCTTAGGTAAAACAATGTCGGGTTAAAGCTTTTCGGAAAGTGTTTTTGTAAATTTCTTTAAAATGAATGCCTTGCTTTCTTTGTTTTCTAAAAACGTTTTATGTTGGTTTTATTTATCTCTTTCCAAGTAACTTTTGAAAATAAAATTTTCTACTTTCTAAGTTACATTAATACTATATTTGAAGTTTTCTCGGAAATATGTTATTCTTCATTTTTCTTGTCTAAATTCCTTTTACTTGTTTTGCAAAAATCCTTACTTGAAATTTCCCATTCTTTTCTTATATTTCATATTCTTCAAAGATAATCATTCATGCATGAACATTTGTTTTCTTCATAAAATAATGTGGACAATTAAGGACTTTTTGTAGAAAAACTAATTTCTATAATCTTATTAACTTCTTTTTTGTAACTTGAAAAGAAATAACTTTATTATTTTCAAACCATAAATTTTCTTTGCCTATTTGTTTAAAATTTCCTTAGTCATCCATCTTATTTTCTTTCTTATGAAAAGAACCATTTTTGTCAACAAATCTTTTGAAAACAAGGTAGAGTAACAAAGATTTAAGTAGCTTTTTAAGTAAAAAAAATAGTTTCTAAATTCATAGTGAATTCTTTTTGTAACTTGAAAATGAATGAGTTTATTTTTGTTATCTTATATTTTTATGTTTCACATAAACTTATTCCTAAGTGACAAAATTTTTCTTTTTGTTTAAATAAAATTATGGACAACAATCTAAATGAACATGATTATGAGAACCAAAATAACATGAAGCATAATAATAAAGTCAAGTATTGGAGTCTTAGCTTTTTTTTCAAGGCTCCCAGGACTAAGAAATAAACTAGTCCCATAATGAAATAGAATGAAGAAGAGAAAAGCTTGTTTTGACTTGATGAGGACAAGTCTAAGACTAGAGACTAGTCTTAATTTCAACAAGGAATAAATAAATAAATTGAGATGGAAAAGTAAATAAATTGCTTTGCATGAAATAAATAAATTGCAAGTGAGCTTATATGCTCTAAAGAATATGTATATATATGTATAGATATATAAACAATAATAAATCAACATAAACATAAATGGATTGGCATGAACAAGAACAACACATGAACATAATGTAGTTTCCACAACTTGTAGTGTTTGGAACTCACACTATGGTCATGTAAAGTTACATGACATGAAGAAGAAGAAAGAATTATAAATGGGTTACCTAAAGAAGACTTTGATATGGTTATGTGGTTATGGGTTTTTGTTGTTGGTGGAAGTTGTTGTGGAATTATTTTGAGAGAGTTTTGAGATAGTAATTTGAGAGAGTTTGAGAGGAAAAATTGAGAGAGTTTTGGTAAGAATTTGTGGGTAGTGAATGTGTGAAAGAAGTGAAAGAGGAGGGGGGTATTTATAGGAAAATGTGGAGTGATTTTTGTGTGATTAAAATAAATGTAAAATTGAAACAAATTGTGGATGGAGAGAGAGAGGGGCGCCGGCCATTGTGAGAGGGGAAATTGATTTATTTTGTGACTTTTTATAAAATGAAAGATGTAATTGTAAAGTAGATGTGATATAAAGTTATGGGAAAGGTAAAAAGTTAAGATTATAGGTTATGTAGAGTGTAAGAGTAGGTGTAAGAAAAAGTAGAGATAAAAGAATAGTGTAGAATAGTAATGAATAGTGTAATGTAAAGTAGATTAAAGTACCGGTAGTAAGAAAATACGCGTATAATAGCTTTATCTGTTATTTTTACTTACCTAAAAATTACGAAATTGATATTTTTGGAAAACTTATATTTTTACGAGTCTAACGGTGTATTCGGAATATTTTTTCTATTCCGGGCTTCCAGACACGTTTTTCGAGAACTGTGTCCGATCGGGTTCGAAGGACATCCGAAATTTGCGAAACTGAAACTTTTATAAAACCTATGGTTATTACGAACTATTTTAGCTAATTATCCCAATTTCGTTTTTCCGGGCGAAAGAAAACGGCAATGCCGGATTTAGATTGATACGGTAAACTAGGGTTTTATTGACCTTTAGGGTTTCGTTTGACTTTCGGTTAGAGTTTTGTGCTAAACCGATTCCAAAAATTTAGGGGTTTACAGTATGAGCTTACTTGCTTAGTGAGAAATATTTCCATAATAAAGTACTCATACAATCAATAATCAAACAAGTTAATTAAACAATCGTATGAAATGCAACAAAAACTTGAGCAAATAATGCACATGATTAACCGGAAATCATATGTTGAATGGATTTACGATCTCCATTTGAGGTTAGGCATTCTAGGCCCTAAAAGACCATAGTTTGCAAATAAAATTTTGTAGTTCATTCAAGGCACTACTAGCCATTAAAATGTAGTTCATTCGGGCTACTACTTGCCGTTATATTTAATGTAAATTTTTAGGCCCTTGCTTATCTCATTACTATACTCTTGTCCCACCAAGGCTATAGTAATGAATATAATGTGACTCACTTTTTGATATGCATGAGTTCATTTGAGTAGATTATTTATCATAATAATAAGTAGCTTATTGGTGATCATAGAATTTTGCAACACTCCAATAAAATACTAAAACAACCATATGATTATCGACAATTCAAGTCTCGATGTACTTAGTATAATTTCAAGCAATAATATAAGGCACATGCACTTTCTGGTATTTATCTTTTCCTATTCTAGTGCCACTACACTACGAGCAAAAGCATGAGTACAATTTTAAGAAAAGAAACTCACTTAGTCATTGTGCGAAAATTCCACTTAATCGTAATAATCTTCTAAGCAGGAAACCTTTCCTTTCATGTCACCTAAACAAAGAAATCTTGGAATGAGTATGTAAACCCCCAAATTTTTTGAATCGGTTTAGCCTAAAACCCTAATCTGGAAGTCAACCGGAACTCTAAAGTAAAAAAAACCTTAGTTAGACGTAATAACTCAAGTCCGGCAATCCCGATTAAGCAACTCGGAGAAAGTAAGTAAGAGTTTAGAGTGTAGAATAGTGCGTAATTACCTGAGAGAGCTTAAAAAGATCATATTAGTAAAACCGTAAATCGTCTTGAACCCGATCGGACACAATTCTTGAAAAACGTATCCAGGGCTCGAATAGTAAAAATATTCCGAATATACCATTAAACTCGTTAAAATATAAGGTTTTCAAAAATATCAGTTTTATAATTTTTTGTTAAGTAAAAATAACATATATCGCAATTATATGCGTATTTTCTTACTATCGGTACTTTATTAGTCATATCTACTTTACATTACACTATTCATTACTATTCCACACTATTCTTTTATCTCTACTTTTTCTTATACCTACTCTTACAAACACCATAACCTTAACCTTTTTTTTACCTTTCTCATAACTTTATTTCACATCTACCTTACTTATTACTTTCATTTAATCCACAAAATACAAAATAAACTCTCTCTTCCCTTCTCTACTCTCTATGGCCGGCACCCCTTCCCCTCATGCACCTCTCAATTTGTTTTATTTATCTTTATTTAAATCAATCCACATTTTCCTATAAATACCCCCTTCCTGTTTCACTTCTTTCACACATTTACCACTTATAAATTCTCTACAAAAAATCTCTTAAATTCTCTCTCGAAACTCTCTCCACATATCCTCTCAAAACACTCTCAAAATAATCACAAAACCACTTTCTACCTACAACAAAACTCATAACCACATAACACTACCAAAGCCTTCTTTAGGTAAACTTTTCCTATTATTTTCTTCTCCTCATGTCATGTAACTTTACATGACCATGGTGTGAGTTTCCAAAAACTAAGTGTGATGGAAGCTACACTATGTTCATGTATTGTTCTTGTTCATGAAACTTCATTTATGTTTATTGTTTTATTTTGTTCTTACTATTGTTATTATATCTAAGTATTATTATCTATATATATATATATACATATTCTTTAGAGCATATAAGCTCACTTGCAATTTATTTATTTTCATGCAATGCAATTTATTTATTTATTCCATTGTAATTTATTTATTCCTTGTTATTTTAAGACTAGTCTCTAGTCTTAAACTTATCCATTAAGTCAAAACAAATTTTCTTTCTTTCATTTTATTTTCTTTTGGGACTAGTTTATTTCTTAGTCCCAGAGCCTTGAAGAAGCTAAGACTCCCAATACTTGACTTTATTTATTATTTATGTTATTGCTTGCTATTAATTCTCATAAATCATGTTCATTAAGATTGTTGTCCAAATTTTTTGAGCTCTAAAAATAATTGATAAAAAGAAGGTTTTATCACTTAGGAATAAGTTTATATGAAAAATAAAATCTATGGTTTAACAAAAATAAAGTCATTTCTTTCCAAGTTACTAAAAGACCACTACAATTTTAGAAACTACTTTTGATATGAAAAGCTTTTTAAATCATTTATTATCCCACTTTGTTTTTCAAAAGAAAGCGATTTTTGGTACAAAAATGATTTCTATGAAAAACATAACATGAGGAAAGGATGAGAAATTTTCAATTAAAGATCTTTTCAAACAAATGGACAAAGAAAAATTGTATAGAAAATAAATAGGAAAAATAACACTAATGTAGAGAATTTAGGAAAGAAGACAATTACTTTTCGAAAAAGGTCATCTAGGAAAAATATTAAGTCAAACATAAAGTGATTCTTTGAAAAACAAAAAGATCTACAAAAATAAATTTCTTGTAAACTATAGTTTTCTAAACTTTCAATTTGACATTGTTTTACTTAAGAAACATGAATGGACAACAATCACTTGAGCATTAATAAATATGAGCTAAGTAACTATAAAAAGAGAATTTTTCAACTATATAGATAATTAAGTATTTGTCAAACAAATTTTGAATGATTTACTATTTGAACCAAAATTATTTTGAGTTGGAAAATTCGTGGTGAATTTTGTCGCCACTATTTCAGAGTCTATATGATCTTTTTTGTTAAAAGTAATTTTAGAAATGGGTAGATCTTTTCGAGTAGGTAGAAATCGATATATTATATGCACAATTCCAAGTTAAAATGACCAAGTTATGGCCGTTTTAAATTAGAATTCTCCTTTATACGAACTTTAACGTTCTCAGGACATTGTTTTGTCAAAATTCAAGAAAATCATCAAGAAATATTCATCTTGGGTATTTTCTTTGGTTAGGTGATTCCGAGGAAGAATACCTATATCTCGAAGACTATTTCGATTAAGTGGAGTGTGTGAGTGACTCATCCGCTAGAGAAATCGTCATCATGGCATCGTGACTTTATTTCCTTAAAATGCTTTACTTGTTTGTGCTTGTAATTTCGTTACATTAGAATTAAGAAAAGACAAATGGATATGTTTGTAAAGGTAATTCTTTGAAAGGATCCTAAAATATCGAGGTCGAAATTGATTTAATGTTTGTTTTAATATAACACTTGATTTGTATGAAATTCCTTGATCACCTTAAATCTGGTAATAATAATGTTATGATATCATAAATAAATGGATTCATGCATACCATGAAGTGAGTCACATTGCATTGAGTTATTATCCTTGGGTGAGAAGGATTGTAGCTCGGGTCGAAAGCAACACTTGGCGGAGTGACCGAAAGCAATTACTTGGCGACATTAAGGAAATGCTTGGCGGAAGATTCGAAAGCAAGGATCAATCTAAGTAGACTTCATATACTTGGCGATATTGGTCGAAAGCATAAATCTTTTTAACAAAAACTATTTATTTTGAGGTTATGTATCACCAAACCCCGAATGGAGGGCGTAAATCCATTCAACATATAGTTCCCGGAAAACTATATGCTTTGTTTGCCCACGTGTATGTTGCATTCCATTTGTTTGATTAAACAACTTGTTTGAAATTTTGTTACAAGAAGTTATTTATGGAAATAGTTCTCACTAAACCTATTAGCTTATACCTCTATAGATATCTTTTGTAGTTCCCTTATTTGTGGTTGAGGCCACGAGGACCCTGCAGTCATGTACTTTCTTTTTGAATAAGGAATTCCTAAATGAAGTTTAGTGTTGGATAAGATGTACAAATATTCTTGTTATAGATTAGTGAATAAGGGAAATGTCCCTAAGTTTTGTAAGAACATAGTTATGAATAAAAGAATATTATGAATCCCCTTTTTTTAATATGTTATTATATATTCTTAAGCTTCATAATTCCATGTATGGTCCTCTAAAATTATGAAAGCACGCCTTACGCTTAATATCAAAGCTTTTGGGGAATGGCTAAGGTTGTCATACTTAAGCTTTAATATTGAGTGTGGAACTGTTACGTTTAGGGTACCCCTTGAGGCGTGACAGAGTATTTCATGGAAGTTCTACTCAAACTTTCCAATTCTATTTTATGATTTTAGTAAAAAATTGTATTATGGGAAATTCCAACTTAAAATGGCCATAACTTGCTTATTTTAACTCAAAATTTCGCGTATTATATGTCGTTTTCTATATGATCGAAAAGATCTATCCATTTCTAAGGTTATTTTTAATATTTAAAATCATTTGGGTTCTAAAATGGGCCTGTACAGAACTATTATGAAATTCCTAGCCCTTAAAATAATTTTTTTTTAGCTTTTCCTTATCCAAAAATCCCATAGCAAGCATATAGATATTTATATGGTCGAAAAATTCTTTTAATACATATATAAACTCATATTATATGTATGGTTCTAGTGATATTGTCTCAATAATGATTTTTCATAAAGCAACTTGTTTTAGGAGTTTGAAAAGATGGAAACTTGGACAATTTCTTTTTGTTGGAAAAAAAAAAACTAAAAACTTTTGAGTTATTATATGTGAGTATTTTTTTTTATTATCACTATATTTTCTCAACCTTTCAAAGATAAATTTGTTTCCAAAAATTTGGTCTTTTAAGTTATCTACCAATTTTATTTCTCAAGTGGATCTTTATCTTGTGAGTTGCTTTTAGCTTGTCTTGAAAAACTAGTCTTGTTCTTAGTGTTTATTAAAGTGTTGATGATAATCTTACTAATAAGTTTTCAAGAAAAAAATTGCATAACAAAGAATTTTCAACATTAAGGTTTGATAATAAATTTTATTTTAGTGGTCTGAAAAGTGAGAGAGTAATGAAACTACCTAATTAAACTTGAAGAAGTCTTGTATAATAACATCACTAAAAATTTATGATGAGTTTGTCTAAATTTTTTAAGAGAATTTTGTTGAAACATAATTCTAAGTTTTAATGGAAATTCTCCTAAGAACCAAAATTATTATTATTATGATCATCATCATCATCATGAGTATAGTCTTTTTTCTTTATCAAAGAAAGAAATCCTTTTATTTAATTAAGGCAACAACAATATGATCATGCATTAATATGAATTTACAGCTAAGTTATATAAAAAAAAATCATATAAAATCTAAAAGACATAGAAATTAAATAAGCATATAAAAGGGAAGTCTTAGCATTTATTAAGGCTTTTCGGATTTAGACATGGGGAAGTACAAAAAAGGAAAAAAAATAATGGGAATCTTAGATTTATTTCAAGGCTCCCCAAACTTAGATTATAGATAAGTCCAAAAAGAAATAAGAAAAACAGTTTTGACTTGATAAGGACAAGTCTAAGACTAGAATAACTAGTCTTAATAAATTGCATGAAATAAATAAATAAATTACAAGAAATATAAGAGCATAAATAAATAAAAGGTTATATTAGTGAGCTTATAAGCTCTAAGAATATATATACATAATTATACTTAATAAAATATAGGAGTTAGATTAGGAGCAATTATAAAACAAGAACGTAACAACATTTTAAATAAACATGGTTTTGAATATTGACATGATCGAGTTGTTATTGTAATGATTTCATCCATAGCATAAAGTTCATAGGGTTTTGGAAATCAAAATAACAAAGTATTTGTGTTATATTTCATGAAGAAAAGAGAGGGGGTTTAGAAGTTTACCTAAGGTTAAGTGTAGATGAAAAAGAAGAAATGGAGTGTGAAAGAAATGGAGGGATAGGGGTATTATAGATAAATGTAGAAGGAAATTAGATGTAATAATAAAATGAAAAATAAAAAATAGATAGATGAGAGAGGGGAGGCATTGATTTTAGGGTTTAGAGGGGAGAGAAATTTATTTAATTTGTATTTTTGTAATAAAAAGTAAATAATATGTAATATATGAAAGATATAAAGTAGTTTGGAAATGAAAATTATAAGAAATAAGTACAGGTTATAAGAATAGGTAGTAAGAAAAAAATAGAGATAGTGAAATAGTAATTATAGTATAGAATAGTAACTTGAATAGTAACATGACAAATTAATACTGGTAGTAAAGAAAATATGCGTAAACGGTTATGTCTGATATTTTTAGATACCCAAAAATTTCTAAAACTGATATTTTATGAATCCTTATATTATTACGAGTTTAAATGTGTTATCGTAATATTTTTTTCCATTTTACATATTTGGACCCTGATTTTGAAAACTGTTCTTGTTCGAGTCCGAAACGAACTAAATTTTATCAAATATGATATTTTTAAATACTAACTATAATCTATGACTATCTCATTTTTATTATTTTAGGATTTAGATCACATGATTGCCGGATCTAGACTCACTAAGGTTTGTTACTGACCTAGTTGACTTTAGAGTTTCCGGTTGACTTTCGACATTTACTTAACATAAAATCTAGGGATTTATAGTGGTTACATGTCCTCCTCTTCAGGAGCTTAAAGAATGTTTTGGTACACTCCATGCCAATAGAAATGACCTTCATAATTAGCTCCCCACCAATCGCTACTATCCTTTAACTCATCATGTGCATACACATGTAGTGGACCAATCTTTCTCCAAGTTTAGAAGTCGAGGAAAGTAGACAACCCTCATTTCGAGCATAAAAGTGGGTCCCGCTACGTAGACACATTCTTCGAAATTCTTGCAATGCTTTCTACTGCATAAATTACTTCCATCTCTAACCAATTTTGCTTTTGCAAAAGGCAATATCAAATCTCCTCAGCTACCTCTTCCCATATAGACATCCTTGAGCCCTTCTTCCATAGGTTAAACATTTCCTTCAAGGATTTCGATCTTCCAGCTAAGGCAAACTCAATATAAAACACTTAACCTTAATCGATAGTTGACAAATGTCTCGTTATGGTCTTTTCGAAACTCCTTCACTTGGGCTCAGCTTTCTAAGGTTATTTACACACAAAAGAAGGTAAGTCAGTATTTTAAATCTACCCATACAAATCTAACTAAGCCTCTTTTATTTTATTCTACTTAACTTCCTAAGTCCATTCCTATTGTTATGATCTTCTATTCTTGTTACTCTAATACCAACTTAAACTATCACACTGCAAATAGTACCTTAAACGTGGCAGTCTGTCACACTCAATATCAAAGCATGTGAATGACTACCTTAGTCACACAAAAGCTTTGGTATCAGGTGTAAGGCATACTTGACAATAATAAAGAACCTTTCTTTGAAACATGTAGTTTAGAAAATATATTAATTGCATTCAAGATTATAGTTCACAACATAAATAATTTAAAAGTCTTTACATATCAAGGGGGCATTCCCCCGTTACAGATATTACAAAAGTCTCCAAAGTCCACTCTTATAACATAATACATTAGGAGATTTCTACAGAAGTCTAGGTTCGCCATTCTTCCTCAGACTTCTTCTAAAAACTCTTTAGAGTCAAAAGATTGTTACTTAAGAAAAGTAGCCCCATAGCTTCAACTAGATATATAGGCGTTGCAGCAAATATCTATAAGGGTGTAAACTAAATTTGCTTAGTGAGAAATAATCCTGAAATAAGTGTACTCGTACAAAATAAATCAAACAAGTTATTTAAAGTAAGCATATGAAATGCAACAAATACGTGAGCAAGCAATACATATGATTATCTGGAAACCATATATTTGAATGAATTTACATCATTCATTCGGGGTTAGGTGTTCCTGGCCAATTACGACTAAAACTTTCACAAATAGATTTTTGTATATATTTTCGGCTACTGCTCGCAAAATGTAGATGATACCAGCTACTACTTGCCAAATGTAGATAATACCGATTACGCCAAGCATCATTATTATGCCCTTATCCCACCAAGTGTATAATAGCAAATGTAATGTGACTCACTATATGATATGCATGAATCAATTAATTTATTTCTTAACATATAATTAAAGTATCTTAAGGGCGATCATATAATTAGCAAACACTTCCACATGATAAATAAACCAACAATTCAGTTAACAACATTCCAAGTCTTGATATGCTTAGTGTCATGCCCCGAAGGGTACCCTAAACGTGGTAGTCCACCGTATACAATATTAAAGCCTAGGAATGACCGCCTTAGTCATGCGAAGGCTTTCATACTATGTAAAGGCATCTAACACATAGAGGAGACACATCGGAGTAATACATTTTATATTGGTACAACTTGAGTAACAATGTAAAGGAAATACGCTTCACTATACTTCAAATTACAATTCATCAAAAGATTTCACTACATAAAACTATTACAAAGCAAATCATAAAACCTAGCTAATAACTTCAAGTATTCATACTTCCCGCCAGAATCCCGAAGTCATATTCGGCTCCAACCATCTCGGTCCCCACTTAGCATTCTTGAGATAACCTGTTCATTCAAACATCTATTGGGTATAAGCTCCACTAGCTTAGTGAGAATTCCCTTAATTCGTACCATAACAAGCAAGTTATAAATCAACCATATGCTATGGATGAACAAACACATGAGCAGACAATTATGTATGGGTATCTGGAACCCACACACAGAATGAATTTACGCCCTCCGTATCTTGAGTTAGGGATGGTATTGAAAGTCTACACGATCGCTACTAGTCCCCGAGCCCTTGGCTCATAGCACTCGACTCGGCTAGGCTCACCCATGGAATGCATCCCTGATGCGCCTTAGTTCCCTATGAATGAGCTCTAATACCGGGTCTCATTATCCAAATGAGTCCTCGGACCATATCGATCGACTTGCGTAGGAGTAGCATACTACCAAATGCAACATGTCCGATGCGATGCATGACCAATTTAATTTTTGCTTAGGTCAAAATATTCATACATTCTTTAGAGTGACCAAACAATATCATACACATAATAGAAGTAATATGAACAGTGCAGTTATCCAATCGAATCATGGTTTCTATATGCTTTAGTATTCTTTGGCATACATACATCAACGTCTCATCATATATCCCATCCCCATTCATATCGGTTTTTATCTTGTTCCTATAATTCTAATGCAGCTAGCTACAAGCACAAACAAGGTAACAAAATAAGAAGAAACTCACTCGGCCATTAGATCACCAGTCTTTTAGTAAAAGTAATCCAGTGATAGGGAATCGTCGATTTCAGGGTCACCTAAAAAGGAGGAAACACCATAATAAGTATTTCATCACTTAACTAATCCAAACTATCTTATACAAACTATCAAATTCGTAATTCTTGTCCTAAACGAGAATTCTAACTTAAAATGACTATAACTTGGTTGTTTTAACTCGGAATTTAGCAAATTATATATCGATTTCTATCTACTTCGAAAGATCTATCTAATTCTAATATTATTTTCAAGTTTTAAAAACATTTGAGTCACGAAAAAGAAGGATCCGATCTGATCAGTAACAATCCATTTTCGAAAAAATAGTTTTGTAATTGTTTGAAATGTTTCTATTTGATAATTCAAGTATACATGAAATATGAATGATTTTCTAACATGGATGACATGTGAGGAGTCTAATGTATGCATGTCTGATGATTTTTGCTAAAAGAAAATTTTATAACTTTTCATTTTGCAAGACCACAATAACAATGCTTATGAAAAAAAAAATCTAGTTTTCTAACTTTGACAACACACTTGTGTTTTGGAATTCATGCTTAGGAATTTCTAGTTATCTTAGCTAAAATTGAGTCTTCATAACATACACTACCTAAGACCTTCATTTTTACATAAAAATTTGTATTTTACACTTTGCAAATATGTTTTCAAATAGGATTTACTCAAAAATCCGAATTTTTAGAAATCCACTTCTTGAATGATTCCTTTGGGAAAAACTTGTTTAATGCATTAAAATCTAAGATTTTATGATACCTATTACTTAAGGACTCCATTTATTACATAAAACTTTTATTTTGAGCTTGGATAATAGGTGTTCTTATGGCCTTCATTCAAAATTACGAATTTCACAAATTGACTACTAACTTAAAATTTTCCATCTTGATTCTATTTCTTATTTTATACATTAATCTCATCAAAACTAATTTCAACTTATAAAAATCACTACTTAATGATATCTATGACCTAAACTCTTCATTTTTCATATAAAACACAAGTTTTGGAGTTGATAAATGGGTTTTCAAAATTGGTTTGTTGAGATCCGAATTTACCAAATTTATTTTTGGACATATCTTTTGATAATAATCCATCTAAACTTAGGAAAAATCATCATTTACATATCCTATATTAATGAGCCTTCCATTTCTTGAATAAATCTTCATTTTTTAGTTGCAAAACATGTTTTTAAACTATGCCTTGGCCAAAATCTGAAAATGAGATTTTTATTTTGAAAATCACCTTGATTCTTGTAAAAAGAAGTCTTGTGAAATACCCCAAATCTTTATCAAGATTAGAAATTGAGTTTAGATAGATTAAATAAATCAAATGAATCATAGGATTTAAATAGACAAGTTGACAAAATTAAATGAAATTTGAGATTTGAAATCTAAATTCTCTAAACAAGTTATTGAAATGTTTAGAGGATTCCTAAACTCTTGATTCTTAGCTTAAACACTAATTCCTAAATCTTTACAAAATTTGAGTTCATTTGCTTGAATAAAAATATCAGTTCTTAAACCCGAACTCAAATTAAATATCTTTCATCCAAAATAGATTCCTAAATTAAGTTCTTATTATAAGTTCTTAATTTCTAACCTATCGGTTCTAAAATTATCTTTTAAATGCTTCTAGAACTAAAGATATTGATCTGAAAGTTCTAAATCCGATACCTTTATTTTAAAATATTCTAATTTTAACTTTATTTTTTCCTTTTAGTTTTCTTTTTGCTGCCTCCTTATTTCTCTTCTTCCTTTGTAAATTCGTTTTTCTCTCTCTCTCCTTTCTTTCTCTTTTCTTTCTCTCTTTTCTCTCTTCTTTCTCTCAAATTCATCTCCCCAAATCTCACTTTCAAAAGGAATAGGAGAGAAATCAAGTAGGAGATGAAGATAGGAGGAGATAAACCAAATTGAAACAAGAAGAAGAAGAAGGAATTGCATGATTTAGCCAAAAAGCTAAGTTTTCGTTTTCTATTTCTCTTGTTTTTACTTGTTATTTACATTTGTAATTGATGATTGATGTTGAATTGGGTTGAGAGTGCTGTTTATTTAAGTTTTGTTGATATGCTTGTTGGAGGTCGGGTTGTGAAGGAGGAAGAAGATGATGAATAGTAGTTATGGAAGTTGATGAAGTTTGAGGTGTTTGATGTGGTGAATGTGAAGTTTATGCATGTTTGAGGATGTTAGAATAGATGTAGGGTGTAGTATGATGGTTGTAAAGTGTTTTGGAGAAGGTTTGAAGTGTAAAAATTTTGTAAAATTAGTGTTTGAAACAAGGAATTTCGTAAATATGTCAATACACCTGTCAAAACCCCGTTGCCAAGGGTGTAGTGCTCTCGGATCAAAAAATTTCATTTCCCCTGAGTCAAAACGGCCTTCAAAACGCCCCGTTGCCAAGGGTGTAGCGCTCGCGGATTTCTTCCCTGACGCGACACTGTTTTGTAAATTGGTCATAACTTTTTCATACGACCTCCGATTGAGGTGATTCAAATTGCGTTGGAAAGATTAAAAAGAGATCTACAATTTTTGTGTTTTGAGTTTTTACAAATTCGGAAATTATCGATACTTAAATTTTAGTTCTTTCCAGCCTTTATATTTTTCAAACAAAGTCAAAAACTTGTTTTGTTTGTTAAATGTGTTTTTGCTTAGGAAATGGATCTTTTTGAGCTAAAATGAGATAGATAAGTGATATTTGATGTGTAATGATGATTGAGGGATATAATTAAGCATGATTTAGATAGATTTATAAATTCAACAAATAATTGAATTTCTATGAGTATTAAACTAAAAGTAGTTATGTTGTATATATGATTTCCATTGCTTGATTTATGATGTTGTGATGACTTAATGAAACTAAATGATCTTGGTAAGTATATAAATGATGATTTATGTATCTATATGAATTTTATTTGAATTTCCTTCATGCTAAGTTTAGATTTGTTTATTATTTGTTCTTATGATTAGCTTGAACTTAAATGAACTTAGTTAACAAACCTAGGTTCAACTTGACTAAATGAACTTGAATGAACTAAAATGGATTAGATTGTTTAACTTTGATGAATTTGGCTAGGTTTAAGCTAACTTGGGATTAAGTGATTAGATCTTAGATATAATGAATTAGTAATTAATCTAAGTCCAATTTGACTTAATGAACTTTACTAAGCTAAAATGAATTAGATTGTCTATGTTTAATCAACTTGACTTAGTAAATGAATCAAATGACTAATTTTAATCAATTTGGCTAATGTTAAGCTAAAATGGGTTAATAGCTATTAATTAGCTTAGATGAATGAATTAGGATGATCTTTGAATAATATGGTGAATATGTTGTTTCAAATGTGTGTTTACTTGGAAAATGAATGTTTTTGGTTTATGAATTCTTTGTTAATGCTTTTGTAATAAAACACTATAAATAAAGAGAAAAGAAATACTTTGACAGACAAAGGAGAACTGTCCATATTTTGGCGGGGCGATCTTCGCAGCCATAGTGGGGTTCCACATTAGTGTCTGATCAAATAGGATTTAATAAAATGAGTTTGAGATAAATGGATAAATAGCTTAAGTTCTTATATGATTTTGATGAAGTAGATGGTTAGTTTAGTTTAGTTTCTTATACGAATTCTTTCCTTAACAGAAGTGGATATCTGATTTATCTTCTGAAATTCCTTCCAAGGCTATGTTTGGATTTCATATTCAAGGTACGCAGTAACTTGCGTGTTGAATGTTAGGATAGGCATTCTAAACTGATTAAGACTTAAACTCGGCTTAATAATTGATGAGTGTTGATTGTGCCTTAAGTCGTTGAATCCGGTCCGAGGAGCGACAACTTGTCATGATGCAATGACAAGGTTAGAATAAACGCTTAGGCCACTTATCATGATGCAATGATTTGGCTCGGCGGGTTGTCATGATGCAATGACAATATTATAATAGGCGCTTAGGCCAATAGTCATGATGCAATGACTAGGCTCGGCGGGTAATCGATAAGGAATGTGGTAACTGCGTAACGTTTACTTAATCTTGAGAGGAAGTAATATGATTTAATTCAATGTTTATGGGAGCATGTGAATTAAATTATATTATGGATTAAGTTAAGTGAAGTTAAGTAGCGACTATGAGTCCTGGATGAGATTACTGTTTCTTTTTCAGTGTAACGTTATCTAGGAGATATAAGTATTCGGGCTGCTTATATCAACCCCCTGAGCGTCGTGAGCGTTACTCAGGATCCCCAGATTCCATTGGCTTGTTCCGGAGTGTGAGTGCTCCATTGTTGATTTGTTTATTTTAATGAAAAGATAATAACTTGTGGATTGACGCATTGCATTTAGTTAAGTCGTGTGCCACTCCGTGTGTGATTGTGTTGCTGTGTACTGGGCTTCGCTCATTCTTGTTGTTGTTATTCTTTTTACAGGTTTTGTTGTTGATAAAGACGATTTGATGAAGTTGATGATGATGAGTTCTTGTTGATATTGGTAATGATGGACGATGAGATGATGATATGATGATGTTGTTGTTGTTGGTGATGTTGTCTCGGGCTTTTGGGTGCTTCTGTTGATTCGGGAAGGATTGTGGTTGAGTGATGTGAGTTAGGAGCGTCGAGTAGTTTAGTTGTTTTGTTTCTTCTTTTATTTGTTTTATAGGGACTGGATTTACTTATAAATTTGTATTTTCATTTAAAGGCTTGTTAGTGCCCATGTTTTATTAAATAAGCTTTTGCAAATATTTATTTAAGTAAAGTTTTTCCATTGTAATAGTGGAAGTTTTGAAATGCTTTTAAGTATAAACGTTTTTATTAAAGTTTATTTTTCCGCTGCTAAATCCAGTTATCTGAAAATCTAACTAAATGATTTCTAGATTAAAATTGGTTTAGCAATGTTCAACATAAACACCTTCTTTTAAGACAACCTTACGTATAATTCGTAAGAGTTATACGTGGCTGGGGACTTGGTGTGCTTAATTTGAGAATTGAGCATGTCGGGTCTTTACATCTTGATTATATATAACCACTAAAACTTCATTTTCTCAACTAAAACTCCCATTTTTGAGACTTGGAAGAGGGTTTTTAAATATGGTTTTTGTCAAGATACGAATTTTACTATTTTTATTCAAGTTCAAATCTAAGATCTATACATAATATGAACATGAATATAAAAGAAATGCATGGTTGTGAACTATAAACTCATAGATCTAAACATAAACATAATCAAAGCTACATAAAAGTTAGATCTACAAATATAACTACTTCTAGTAAGAAAATGATAATATTACAAGAGAGTATCAATGGATAAGAGGAGTGTTTCATTTTGGCATCATCATCATCCTTAGCTTTAAGCTTATGGAAGATCATTTGATGCATGAAACTCTCACTATACTTTACTTAATCCTCTATAGAAGCTTAAGAAGATGGTTTTACTCTAAGGATCTTCAAGCATGGAGTGTGGAAGCAAGAAATGGAAATGGGGGTGTCACGCCCAATGGGTACCCTAAACATGACAGTCCGCCACTCAATATTAAAGCTTAAGTATGACAACCTTAGTCATTTCCAAAAGCTTTATATTAAGTGTAAGCCTTACTTTCACAATTTTTAGAGGACCATACATGGAATTATGAAGCTTAAGGAGATAAAGCATATTAAGAAAAAAAAGAATCACAATAATTATTTGTCAATGGCAAAAACTTTACAAACTTAGGGACAATTCCCTAAATTTCTAATCTATTACATACATATTATCATGCTAATACTAAGTTATACTTTATCCAGATTTCTAATGTTCAAGAGGGATTACCTGCCCGCATGGTCCACATGGCCTTAACCATAAGTAGGAGAACTGCAAAAGATATCTATTGGGATGTAAGCTAAAGGCTTAGTGAGAATTATTTCCATAAATAACTTCTTGTAACAAGATTCAAACAAGTTGATTTAGTCAAACAAATGTAATGCACAAGCACATGGGCAAACAAGCATATAGTTTTCTGGGAACTATATGTTGAATGGATTTACGCCCTCCATTCAGGGTTTGGTGATACTTATCCTCAAAACAAGTAGTTTTAATAAAAGAAACTTTAAGCTTGCGAGCACTCATCGCCAAGCATTTATTAAAAGTTTTAAACTTGCGAGCACTCATCACTAAGTATTCCGAATCTACTTGATTTGACCTTGCTTTCGGGATCAACGCCAAGCATTTCCCTTAAGCCGCCAAGCAATCGCTTTTGGATCTCCCGCCAAGTGTTGCTTTCGACATGAGCTTACTATCCTTCTCACCCAAGGATAATAACCCAACCATGCAATGTGACTCACTTCGTGGTATGCATGAGTTCATTAATTTATAAAGTCATAACATAATTACTTTTAACTTTATGGCGATCAAGGAATTTCACACAATCAATATTAAACTAAAACAATCACTTAGAACAATTCCGGCTTCGATTCTTAGGATTCTTTCAAGGAATTATTTTACATGCATATCGGTTTATCTTTCCTAACTCTAGTGCAACTAATTTACAAGCACAACAAGTGTAGCATTTAATGGAAATAAACTCACGATGCCATTGGTCGTCTATTCCTCTAAGAGGAGAGTCGTTCACACACTCCACTTAATCGTAATAGTTCTCGGGGTGAAGGAATCCTTCCTCGGGGTCACTAACCAAAGAAAATACCCACAATGAGTTTTTTCTTGATGTTTTCTTGAATTTTGACAACACAATGTCAAAGAACGTTAAAGTTCGTATAGAAGAATGTTCCAACTTAAAATGGCCATAACTTGGTCATTTTAACCGAAATCATGATATAATATACCGATTTATATCTACTCGAAAAGATCTACCCATTTCCAAAATTATATTCAACAAACAAGGCCATATAGGCTCTGAAAAAGTAACGACAAAATTCACCACGGATTTTTAAGTAAAACAACTTTGGTTCAAGAAATCAAAATTTGTTTGATAAATACTTAGTTATCTATATAGTTGAAAAATTCTCTTTTATAACTATATAACTCATATTTAAGCATGCTCAAGTGTCTTGTTATCCAAACTATTTTTCTTAGGTAAAACAATGTCGGGTTGAAGCTTTTCGGAAATTGTTTTTGTAAATTTCTTTGAAATGAATACCTTGCTTTCTTAATTTTCTAAAAACGTCTTATGTTGGTTTTCTTTATCTTTTTCTAAGTGACCTTTAAAAATAAAATTTTCTACTTTCTAAGTTACATTAATACTATATTTGAAGTTTTCTAGGAATTATGCTATTCTTCATTTTTCTTGTGTAAATTCCTTTGTTTACTTGTTTTGCAAAAATCTTCACTTGAAGTCTCTCATTCTTTTATTATATCTTATGTTTTTCATAAAGTTATCCATGCATGAAGATTTGTTTTCTTTATAAAAATAATGTGGAATAATTAAGAACATTTTGTAGAAAACTAGTTTCTAAAATATTATTATTTCCTCTTGTAACTTTGAAAAGGAATAACTTTATTTTTGTTTTCAAATCATAGATTTCCTTTTTCCTATTTGTAAAGGTCTTTTCTTGAAAGAAATCCCTAGCCATTCATCTTATTTATCTTTTTATGAAAAGAGCCATTTTTATTGATAAATATTTTCTTTTGAAAAACAAGGTGGAATAATAAGGATCTAAGTGGCTTTTTAAAGTAAAGTAGTTTTATAAAATTATAATGAGTTCTTTTTGTAATATGAAAAGGAATGAGTTTATTATTTTTTTTTTTTGTTATCTTATATATTTTTATGCTTCATAAACTTATTTTCAAGTGACAAAAATCCTTCTTTTGTTTAATTATCTTTTGAAAATAAAATTTTTGGACAACAATCTAATGAACATGATTATGAGCATAATACTAAACAAAATAACATAAAGCATAATAATAAAGTCAAGTATTGGAGTCTTAGCTTTTTCAAGGCTCCCGGGACTAAGAAGTAAACCAGTCCCAAAATAAAAAAAGAAAAGCTTGTTTTGACTTGATGAGGACAAGTCTAAGACTAGAGACTAGTCTTAAAAACAACTAGTGAATAAATAAAAAGCATTGAAGTAAATAATTGCATGAAAGGTAAATAAATTGCAAGATTATGAGCTTATATGCTCTAAATAATAAATAGCTATATAGATATAGTAGATAGTTATGAATATAAAAGAAACATAAATGAACATAAGAGAAACATAAATGAATATAAAGGAAACATGAACATAAAGGAATTATGATTATGAACAAAAACAAAGTATGAACCTATTGTTGCTTTCTTAACCTTCATGTTTTAGAAAACACACATTAAGCTCATACTAAGTAGATGAACATGAAGAAATCTTGAGAAATTTCTTACCTAAAGAAAGCTAAGCTAAGAAGACTTCTTGAAAAGAACTCTTGAGAGAAATTGGAGAGAAAATTTTTGTAGAGTAACTTTAGAGAAGAAGAGGTGTGAAAGAAGTGAAGGTATGAGGGGGTATTTATAGGGATTTGAGGAGTGATTTTGTGTGATTAAAATAAAGTAAAATTAAACAAATTGATGAGCATTAAGAGAGGGGGGGCGCCGGCCATGCATGGGGGAGGGGCATTTGATTTATTTTTTTTGACTTTTTGGAAAGATAAAAAATGTAATATGTAAGGTAGATGTGATATAAAGTTATGGGAAAGGTAAAAAGTTAAGTTTATAGGTTATGTAGAGTGTAAGAATAGGTGTAAGAAAAAGTGGAGATAAAAGAATAGTGTAGAATAGTAATGAATAGTGTAATGTAAAGTAGATATGACAATTAAAGTACCGGTAGTAAGAAAATACTCAGATAATAGCTATATCTGTTATTTTTACTTGCCGAAAAATTACGAAACTGATATTTTTGGAAAACTTGTATTTTTACGAGTCTAACGGTATATTCGGAATATTTTTACTATTCCGGGCCTCCGGACACATTTTTCGAGAACTGTGTCCGTTCCGGTTTGAAGGACATCCGAATTTCGCGAAACTGAAACTTTTATAAAACCTATGGTTATTACGAACTATTTTAGCTAATAATTCCAACTTCGTTTTTCAGGGCCAAAGAAAACGGCAATGCCGGATTAAGATGGATACGGTAAACTAGGGTTTTGTTGACCTTTAGGGTTTCGTTTGACTTCCGGTTTAGGGTTTTATGCTAAACCGATTCCGAAAATTTAGGGGTTTACAGGGGGCAGCTTGTTTTCTTGGAAGAACAAGAGAAAAGAAGAGAGAAAGAGAGGAAAATAGAGCGAAAAGTGTAAGGAATAGTAAAAGGTAAAAGATGTAAATGAAAGAGAGAGATTGAATGAGTTAAAGACTCATTAAATGAAGTAAAAAAAATAAAATGGTAGCCTATAAAATGCAAGAGCAAGCGTGAATTTTGGGAGGAGAGAGAGAGAGAATTTGGTTAGCTTTTGACTTGAAAATATAATGTGTAATTAATGTGTAAGTATAGCTTCTTGAAGAAGGATTAAAATAGGTTTATTTAATCAAATTGGGGGCATTTTAAGGGACAAAAGGTAGCAAAAAGAAGTCAAATTTTCTTCCATGAATTATAATGAAGTGTAGAAAGATTGAAGTGAAAAAGAAGTGATGTGTGAAAAGTGTACTTAAAGGTATGGGTTGTAAGAGTACTTTCTTAGTAAAATAAAATAAAAATAAGAAAAATATAGAAAATATATTCCAAATATTTTTATCATATTTTTTATAATTAAAATAAGATAATTAATTAATTTATTTTAGTAAATTATCAAATAAGTTACCGGTATGATCCAAATACGCGAATATGAGCTATAATTGATATTTTTATAACCCGAAAAATTCTAAAAAAAAATATTTTATGAAAATAAAATATTTTTCAAATATTAAATTAATTTATTTTATTTTTAGTATCGGGTCTTGAATAGAATCTGATCCCGTATAAACTTGAAACGAACTAAATTTGGAAAAACTAAATTTTCTATGATATATAAAATATTTATCTAAAAGTATAAGGGTTTATAAGAATAATAAAATTATGTAATGAATAGTACAAAAGACTAGTTAATTACTGGTAGTAATGAAATACGAATATAATCGCAAAATCAGATAATTCTAGTTATCGAAAAATTATAAAACTGATATTTTAGAAATCCTTATAAAAATACTAGTCTAACAGTATTAATGGTATATTTTTGATATCTCGAGCCTCGAGACACGCTTTTCGAAGTCTGTATCCAAACAGGTTTGAAATAGGTAAAAAATTTATCAATCTGATATTTTTAAGCAACCTTATATTATTACGAGCTACACTACACACTTAAACCACACCTCGGCCTCTAGGGCTAAGAGTGCGGGATTGTCGAACTTAGACTACTGTATTCCACTTAGGATTCCTGGGTGATTTTCCGGTTTAGATCTTTGCCAATTTGGAAACTGATGTTTTATGTTTAATGTTTATACAACATTTTAAATTTGAGAGATTTATTTTAAATTTTATTTTTGTAAGTATTTAATATCTCTCAACGTTTTCTGAATTCTTGAATTGAGTTTTGTTTCCGAAGGTTTATCTTTATTTACTTTTTAATAATTTGTTTTTGAACTCTATGTTACCCGATTTTACAATTCAGAGTTAAGCATGGAATTTGTCGTACATAGTGGTTTTAAATTTGAAGACTGTTGAGTTCTTATTTTATTTTCAAAGAATCTCATTTTCTCAATATTAAGAAATTTCTAGATTCATTAGTGATTTAGGACTAGTCAAAGTTCGGTTTTAATTTGGAGTCATTTTTAGGGTTTATTTTCGAAGTTCATTTTGGAATTATTTACTGGAATTTTTTCGGGGCTTACACTTAGTATACTTTCAGTTAAACATCATCATGCACATTCATTTTATCTTTCCTTATCTCTAGTGCTTCTAAATTACAAGCACAAGCATAAGCACGAAAAATTATAGGGAGTAATACTCAGTCAGCCATCACTTCGGGTAAATTCTTCTAGTCAAAATAGTCTTCCAGATAAGAAACTTTGCCTTCCTTGTCACTTAGACCAAATAAATACCCAAAGTGAGTATTTCATAGAATTTTTACTCAAACTAATCTATATTCTATTATTCTCATCAAAATTTAGATTAAGAGAAATTCCAACTTAAAACGGTTACAACTTGATCATTTTAACTTGAAATTTTGCATATTAGTAGTTATTTTTTTACCTACTCGAAAAGATCTTAAATTTAAAAAAAAACCTTAGAAATAATTATGAAAGGGAGTTCTTATTTCTAAGGATTCAAATTGTCTCAACAATTATGAAAAGTAGTTTTCTTAAAAAAAGAAAAAATAAGAACTCTCTTTAAAAATAAATTTTTGTCATCTAAGAAATGATTTTTCTATAAAAACATAAAGTTTTATCTTAACAAATTTTTTCCAAAGTTAGAAAAGTTTATCACAAATTTCTAATAATAATAGTACATGTGATTTCATCCAAGTATACATAAAGTAAAGTTATGACATACTCTTTTTTTTTCAACCAATGAAATAAGAAGTATCTTTGAAAATTAATATTGCTAAATCATTGTTTAACAAAGGTATTTCTTAAACTTATTTATCAAAGTTTCTACCAACACTCTAAACCATTAAAGTCTAGAACAAGTTTTACAAAATTATCAAAGAATAACCTTTTTAAAGATAAGCCTCACTTAGGAAATAAAGTTATTAAATGACTTAAAACATCATTAATATTATTTATTTAGAGTGAAAGTAACTTTAAGAAAACTTTAGAACATATAAACATGACTACTTTAAGAAACTTTAGTCACTACCAAGAAACATTTAGAAAAACTACATTTTTCAACTACTAGGATAGAGTTGTATGAATCTTAAAAAGACTAAAATTTTTTTAGAAATTTTAAAGTAGTCTCAAAAGATTAAGAAATGAAGTTAAAATAAGAAAACACTCACTTATAATAATTAAAAATTTTCCCAATGAAACCAAAATGAAAATTTTTAAGTCTTGGCATTTTCTCACTTTTAAGACACATTGTTTTACAAAAATCATTGTTGAGACAACAACCACTAAATTCATGCATATAATTTGAGTCTAAATATATATATTCAAAGGATTTTTCAACTATACAAATATCTATATTTTGGTACAAGAATTTTTGGATGAGGAAAAGCTTGGAAAATTATGTTTTTGAAAACTGGAACTTCGTAATAGTTCTGTACGTCACTATTCTGAGACCAAAATGGATTTTTTTTGTTGCAAATAACCTTAGAAAGAGATAGATCTTTTCGAGTAGGTAGAAATTGGTATATAATATGTGAAATTCCGAGTTAAAATGAGCAAGTTGGCCATTTTAAGTTGGAATTTCCATTCATGCGAATTTGACGAATTCAATAAGATAGAATTAGAGAATTTAAGTAAATCTTAGATGAAATACTCATTTCGGATATTTCTTTTGCTTAGGTGTCGAGAACGAAGATCTTCTCTTCCCGAGGATTACTTCGACCGATAGAAGATCGCTATGGACGAGTGAGTTTCTTTTACGTTTATGCATTAATGCATGTGCTTATAGAATAGAGCACTAAATGCTAGGAAAAGATAAAATTGATATGCATATGGGATATCATGGGAATTATGTATGTGAATTATTATGTGTAATCAATGAATGATAAGTATATCGGAACCCGATTTGTGATTGATATAATTGTTTCTATATATGTATTACTATGTGTGCAATTATTGCTTGATCGCTTTAAATGAATTAATGTCAGATTTGAAATCCCCATATACTAAATTACTCATACATATCACTTAGAATATCATTTTGCATTTTTACTATTACTCCTCAGCGTGTGACCGAAAAGGTAAGCTACCTAGTTACATCTTGAGGATTTAGAAAGTTCGGGGAATGCAGTCTCAAGTTGTAGCCGAGCTGAATCGATCGCTTTGGGTATGGAAAGCCCGAGGACTAGTAGTATAGTTCGTTGGAACCTCAAGATGCGTGCAAACTTTTAAGGAGGTCGTTTGGGGCTTAGTTCAAATCATTCCTTAAACACCAATCGAGGGGTAAATCCATTATACATATGGAACCGGATAGTCGTATGTACTGTTTGATCATATGAATGTTGCATTTCATATGCTTTTTTAATAAATTTGGTTGAATGCTTGTTATGAGTACTTTTGCATAAGGAATATCTCACTAAGCTAGTTATGCTTATACCCCAATAGACTTTTGATATTGCAGGGCCTTTGTTTCGTACCCGAAACCATCTTAATCATGCGAATAGAATCTTTATTTTGGGAAGCTTTTGGAGGAACTCTGTTTTGAAGTCTTAGAGTAGATTTCTTCTAAAATCTTCTAGCTTTAGTTATTTATCTTAGTAAGACTATGTTGTTATGGAAATTATTAGGGCAATGCCCCTTAGAAGTTGTGAGACTCTATACTTCGATGAAATATATTAAGTGTTACTTTGAATGTTTCGTTGCAAATATCTTAAAATACACTACTCCACCGGTCTCCCTTTGATATGAATGTATACTTTGTACTGATATGGAATCTTACAAGTGACTGAGATAGTCATTTTTAAGTTTTAATATGATGTACGTTTAGAGTACCCGTTGAGGCATAACATTATGGACAAGTTTCTCGGAACTTAAAGTATGGACAAGTACACAAAAATGTTTTGACTTGATGAAGAATAAGTCTAAGATTAGAATGACTAATCTTATTTATTGTAAGCAATAATCAAGAGTAAAATAATAAGAGATAATAAGATGCTAGATTAATGAACTTTAAACTCTAAAAATATATACATATACATATACTTTACATACTATATATAGAAGTTAGATTAGGAACATGATCATAAAAAAATCATAAATTTAACATAAAGATAAACAAGACATGAACAAGATGTTGTTTTCTTAATTCCATTCCCTAGCATGATGCTCATAAGGATTTATTGAAATCAGGACATACATGTTGTTCATGTTATGTTTTCATAAGCTAAAAATATGGTTTAAATGTTTACCTCATATGAATGATGGAAGATGGATGAAGAAAAATTTGAGAAAGATCACTATTAATGAGGAAATGAAGGTCATAGTTTTATGAGGAGAAGAGAGAGGATTTGTGGAGAAATTTTGGTAGAGTTTTGTTAGTGTCTATAAGATGTGTGTAAAGAATGAAAGAGGGAGTGGTATTTATAGAGTTTTGCAATGGAAATTTATGTGATTTAAATTAAATGAAAAAAAATTGGATAGTAAAAGAGATGGGGTGCCGGTATGTAGAGGGAGGGGAGAGAAATCTATTAAAAATAGATTTTGATAATTAAAAGTAAGTAATGTGTGGGATAAGTTTTGTATAAAGTAGTATTAGAAATGAAAATGTAAGGTTGTAAGAAAAAGTAGAGCTAGAAGAATAGTAGCAAATAGTAACTCGAATAGTAAACAAGACAAATAAATTATCCGTAGTAAGAAAAATACACATAAAATGGTCATATATGATATTTTTAGAAGCTAACTCGTATTTTATGATTCCTCATCTTATTATGAGTCTAGATATGTTGTCAAATTTTTTTTTTGTGTGCCAAGACCCTGATTTTAGAATCTAATCTTGCTCAGCTCCAAAATGAGTGAATTTTGGATGAATATGGTCTTTTTAGGTCACAAAGCATTATTTTGAACTATAATCTATAGCTAACTCATTTTTATTGTTTGAGAGTTTCAAGCGTGGGATTACCGAATCTAAACACTTTAGATTTTAGGATAAACTTGAGTAGACTTTTAAGGTTCCGGTTTGACTTCTGGTTCTAGGGTTTACTCATAATTATCATAAAATCGTGAGGTTTACAATAATAACAACATTGCATAGTACAAAGAATGAATAGTTATTCCATTCAAGTAAACAAACTATCGGAGTTCCTATAGGTAGTTAATTTGACTTGATTTTTCCTTCATACTAAATCATTAACATGATAATGTGCTTTGATTTAAATATATCTAAAACGAAATTGTATGGTTTAGAATAAGAATTTCGTTCTAATTGTAATTTTTTATTTTTTATTTCGACTATAGATTGAGCCATAATTTTAACATAAAATAATACAACTCATAACTTGTCATTTTATACCAAAATGTAATAAAAATGTATCTAAGTAACATGAAATATTATACCAAAAGTAATAAATTGGTTTTAAAAATTACAAGTATTATAGTCATATAAGAGGTAGATAAAGTTAATATCCATACAATTGAAATATTTGAAAGGTTTATTGATAACTAATTATTTTTATAAAAGTAGTGTATAGAATATATTTTGAGTTTAACCACTATATATATTGGGCTATAAAAGTTAAAATAAATATCTATCTTGATAAATATAGACTAAAATTTCTTTAGTTTCTATGTTGCAATGAGACATTTTATTCAAATCGAAATAAAGAAACACTATATTACTATAAAATGATTTGATTTAATATAACGATTTATTTTAGTTTCTAAACCAATCAAAAAATTTACAGTTTGGCTTGGTTTGACAATCTTTTTACAAAAAATTACAAAAGAAAATGAATAAATTATTCAATTTAGTTTATAGAATGATTCAATTAGATTGTTTTTTTTTTTTGTTTTTTTTCCTACCCCTATTTATCCTCCATTTACACACTATCACGAATATTATAAGTCAAATTACAACTTGCAAAATGTTCCCAAAAGAAAAAAAATTGAGTTTTAAATATGAGAAATGAATTTTGAATTTAAACAAGATGATATTAGGAAACATATGCTCTATAATATGTGTGTGAGTAATATGATAGTGTAAATCTTTATTTATTTTTTTATGCTGGGGATGGGTAGGTATAGGGTTAATAAGGTATCACGCACTGCCCATATCTTACCTTATGAATGTAGGGTTTAAACATTTAGAACTAGAACCAACTTTATGGCTCTTTAGAATTTTCTAACAACCTACACCCTATAGAATCTGCAAGGTATATGATATTCTATAGAATCTTTGATATTTTTTTTTCATAAATTGATGTAATCAAAATTTTAAGGTTAAAAATTATTTCTTGTTTACAATCTTTTTTCAAATTAATTATTTAAATAAGGTAAGAGTGAAATTAATTACTAGAATACAACCGTAAAATCATGTTTAATAAACAAGATATCTAATGTCATAAAATACGCACTTACATCGCAATCAACATAAGCGATATAAAAATATATTGCACAAATAAAACACAATACATGTGGTGAGTTAACTGACATTACCACCACAACCTCTAGCTAGTCCATTAATCATAACATTAGACATGACTCTTTTCCCTAGAAAAGTGGAAGCAAGTTTTATTATGGATCAATTTTCTCAAAAGAAAATATAATTGACAAATAATTTAAGAGAGATAGAAGTGTGATTAGTGACTTAGATCTTGGATGTTGTAGGGTAATGGCATAGATGCAAAGGCAATGGGATGAGGTTGGCTCAAACAGAGAGAGAGAAAGGGAAGTAATTTTTCGCATTCAATGATAGTTTATTTGAATTCAAAATTATACATAGCTTTATCGTGATGTAAAAGTACACTATACATGCAAAAACTAAATCCTATTCATAAACTACGATATTGCAACTGTAAATAACCATGGTATCCTATCTTATTTAAGTAATATACTTATATTGTAAGCCCTGGAAAATTTCAGTAAATAATTCCAAATGAACTTCGAAAATAAACCTTAAAAATGACTCCAAATTAAAACGGGTTTCGACTAGTCCTAAATCACGTACGAATCTAAAAATTTTTTAATCTTGAGAAAATGGGATTCTTTAAAAATAAAATAAGAACTCAACAGACTTTAAATTTAAAACCGCTACGTACGACATATTCCATACTTAAATCTGAATTGTAAAATAAGGTAATATAGAACCCAAAACAAAATTATTGAAAAGTAAATGACGATAAACCTTCGGAAATAAAACTCAATTCAAGAATTTCGAAAACATTGAGAGATATTAAATACTTGCAAAAATAAAATTAAAAAAAATTTCTCAAATTAAATATGTTGTATAAAATAAAACATCAGTTTCCAAATTAGCAAAGATCTAAATCGGAAAATCACCCGGGAACCCTAATTGGAATACAATAGTTTAAGTCTGGCAATCTCGCGCTCTTAACCCTAGAGGCCGAGGTGTAGTTTAAGTGTATAGAGTAGCTCATAGTAATATAAGGTTGCTTAAAAATATCAGATTGGTAAATTTTGACCTATTTCGAACCCGTTTAGATATAAACTTCGAAAAGCGTGTCTCGGGGCTCGAGATATAAAAAATATACCATCAATACCGTTAGAATCGTATTTTCATAAGGATTTCAAAAATATTAGTTTTATAATGTCTCGATAACTAGAAATATCTGATTTTGCAATTATATTCCTATTTCATTACTACCGGTAATTAACTAGTCTTTTGCACTATTTACTACTATTCATTACACAATTTTACTACTCTTGTAAAACCTTATATTTTTATATAAATATTTTATAAATCATAGAAAATTTTGTTTTTAAAAAATTTAGTTCGTTTCGAGTTCTTACGAGATCAGTTTGTTTAAGACCAATACTAAAAATAAAATAAATTAATTTAATAATTAAAAAATATTTGAAAAATATTTTAATTTTCATAAAATAATTTTTTAGAATTTTTCGGGTTACAAAAATATCATTTATAGCTCATATTCGCATATTTTGATCATACTGGTAATTTATTTGATAATTCACTAAAATAAATAAATTAATTATCTTATTTTAATTATGAAAAATCTGCTACAAATATTTGGAATACATTTTCTACTTTTTTCTTATTTTTATTTTATTTATGAAGAAAGTACTCTTACAAACCCATACCTTTAAGTACACTTTTCACATATCACTTCTTTTTCACTTCAATCTTTCTACACTTCATTATCACTTCATGGCAAAAATTTTGACTCCTTTTGGCTGCCTTTTTTCCTTTGAGATACTCCAAATTGATTAAAATAAATCTCTTTCAACCCTTCTTTAAGAACCAACACTTACACATTAATTACACATTACAATTTCAAGTTAAAAACCAACCAACTTCCCTCCTCTCTCCTCCTCTATTTTCACGTCAGCTATGGGAAATCACTTGCTGCCATTTATTTATTTTTTACTTCATTTAATGTGTCTTTAACTCATTCTATCTCTTTCTCTATTTACGCCTTCAACCCTTTACCATTTCTTACCTTTTTCTCTCTATTTTTTCCTCTCTTTCTCTCTCTTCATTTCTCTTATTCTTACAAGAAAACCTTGCTGCCCCTATTCAATAAATGAGCTCCCACACTTATTTCTTCAAGATCCTTTGATAAAACTCTTGTCCAAAGCTTCCATAGATAATATAGGTAAAGTATAGTGAGAGTTTATGCATCAAATGACCTTTCATAAGCTTACAAGCTAAGGATGATGATGCCAAATGAAACACTCCTCTTATCCATAATTATTATCTTGTATTATTATTATTTTCTTGCTAAAAGTAGTTATATTTTGTAGATCTAACTTTTTTTTTTGTAGCTTTGATTTTGTTTATGTTTTATATCTTGTTATTTGAGTTATTTTTCTATTATTTTTTATTTTTAAGTTATGTTGTTATTGTTAATAATTTATGCATATATTCATCATTCACATAACCATCATAGTATTCATGCATTTATAATTATAGTAAACTAGATCTAGTTGTTTTAAGTTCATACATGCATTAGACTTTTGTTTTATGTTCTTAAATAACTTGTAATAGCTTGATGGTAGTAGGAAAGTATTAGAAAGCTCAAGATCTATTTAGTCAACAAAAATCATTTTGAAAATTCGGATAAAAAGGAACCATATTTAGAAAAGCTGTTTTTCAACTTCAAAATGTGTATTTTTCATTTAAAATGAATGGCTTAGGGAATAGATATCATAAATGAATGATCTTGATGAGTAAAGTTTAGATTTATGAGTTTATGGTTTACTACTATGGATTTCTTTTAAATTTATATTCATAGAAAGCGTAGATCTTGGTTTTGAACTTAAACAAAAATGGTGAAATTCGTATCCAAGCAAGACCCATTTTTAAAAACCACTTTCCAAGTGTCAAAATGAAATTTTTACTTGAGATAATAAAGGCTTAATGTATATATATCATCAAGACTTCATTTTATATGGTTCAAAGATGATTTTCAAATATTATTTTTCAAAACAAAATTCTATTTTCGGATTAAGCCAAGGCCTAGTTTAAAAACATGTTTTCCAACTCAAAAATGAAGTTTTTGTTCAAGATATGGAAGGCTCTTAAGATAAGATATGTAAAGGATGATTTTTCATTAGTTTAGGTAGATTTTATCAAAAGATATGTCCAAAAATAAATTTTGTAAATTCGGATCTCAACCAAGGCCAATTTTGAAAACCCATTTTTCGATACCAAAATGAAGGATTTGTTTAAAAAATGAAAGACTTATGGAATAGGTATCAATAGGAGATGTTTTTGACAAGTAAATGGTAGATCTACTAATAGAGATTCTCAAAATAGGAAGAGATTTCAAATTATAAAATTTGAGTTTTATTCTAACTTTGTGAAATTCGGATGGTTTCAAAACCATGCCTTAAAAACCCTTTTAACAACTCTAAAACTTGTGTTTTATATGAAAAATGAAGAGTGTAGATCATAGATATCACCAAGTAATGATTTTTATAATTTGAGATGAGATTTGCTAAGAAAAACATGTAAAATAAGGAGTAAAAATAAAGTAGGAAAATTTGAGTTGTATCATTTTAAGAAATTCGTAATAATGGAGTAATAGCATGAAAACACTTACTTTCCAAACTCAAAATAGAAGTTTTATTAAAGAAATGAAGTCCTTAGTGGCTAATTATGGTTGAACCTTAATTTTCGAAGTATCAAGTTATTTTTACTTAAAGGAATCACCACAAAAACAATTTTTAAAAAAATTCGGATTTTGGGATAAACCATATTTAAAAACATGTTTACAAAGTGTAAAATGGAAATTTTTATTGAAAAACAAAGGCCTTAGGGAATATAAATAATGAAGGCTTAATTTTAACAAGAATAAATAAATTTTATCAAGGAATTTTTCTAAAAACAAGTGGGGATTGTCAAAACTACAAGACTAGCCTTTCTAAGTTGATTTTTCATAAAGTCTTACAAAGAAAAAGTTTTCTAAAAATTTCTTTTATTTAATATTGTAATATAAAATAAATAAATTATAAAGAAGGGCAAGTTTATCATTTGATATAAAATAAGAGGTTTTATGGTCAACCCAAAATATATAAAAGGATTATTAAGAAGGGTCAAAGAGTCAAAGGGTATTAAATAAGAAGTTTTTGGTCAAAGTTAAAATACAATTGTATTATGTTCACATGGTAATCTTGATTAAGAATGGATTTTGGCAGAAGGCGCTTAAATTGATATGAACCTAGTGCTTTTTCCTAAGCTAAGTTAGCATATATATAGATGCCTTAGCCTAGTTTTCTATTCTTTGTCTGAGCTTTCGGAAACTTTATGTAGAGCAAGAGAAAAATATCTTGGTAACTGTTTTCCCTCTCAATCTTTTCATAATCTAAAACCGATTAAATCTTTAAGATCTAATCTATCTATTTGTAAGGAAAACACTATAGAGAATTCATTGGAGAAACCATGCAATTCTTTTGAAGATCCAGTTTTGGGAATCAAAAGGTTTTGATTATCAAACCTAGGAGATTCAAGATCTATAAGAGTTTGGAGAAACCTTAAGGTTGGATTTGAAGATTTGTATAGTTTTAATTCGAAGAAAAAGGTAAGATCTTTCTTAGTGTTTTGTGATTTTTAGGATTTGATGATTATAAGAATATGATAATTTGGAAGTTATAGTAATTGGGAATAAATTGATTGTGATCAGGAGATTGATTGATTTACGTTTTTGTTTCAAATCAAGATCTGCAAGTTCTAGGTAAGTAAAGATCCATCTAATCTTATCATTAAATGAAATTTATTTGTTATTGTAAATCGAATTGTTATTGGAGATTTTATATATGTATGTTGTGAAGGATTGTGGAGATCAAGGAAGATTTGAGGAGAAATTGATGTTAGGGTTTTTGAGAAGTAAAAACAAAATTAACAGGTGAGTTAAGATTTGGTTAGGGTTATGGTATTAGGGTTAGGGTTTGACATCATGATTACAATTGAATTTTAATTGCGACATATGTTGATATACAGGAGTATTGTGAGATTAGGGTTCCACTTCAATTAAAGTTTCTGTTGAGTAGATTTGGATTGGAAGCAAATCCAGGTACGTCCTTACCTTGTTTGCTGCTTGTGCGTGATAGGTTTAGAATTTATAACTTGATTAACGAATATACAACCTTAATTGAAATTGAGTGTTGGTTGTGAGTGGTTTCGACTAGAGTAGAACTCATGGCGAGGCCATGGTGGAGGGTAATCTCTAGTGAGACAACCTGATGATCCTTGTGTGAGGTTGTCCTGAGTGGACTTGTGCTTGGAGATGATTCTAGTAGATTAGGAGTCATGCTTTCGAGCTTTGGCTGGGCATGCAAACTGTATATATGTATATATTATAATATGTGTTTCAGGATCTAAGTTATTCTGGGTTTGGGTTTTCCTAAACTGTGTTGGTTGCAGGCTAATGAAAAGATAAATTGATTTGTGCTTGTTGCATTAGAAATTATAAGTTGTATGTGAAATTGTGTTATGTATGATCATGTGCATATGCTTTGGTTTGGATGTACTAGGCCTTTGTGCTCAATCCTTTATTTTTACAGGTGCAGGTGATGATCCTATTATATATGATTTGTCAGGATATGACGTATATGTTGATGATGGGGAGCACGATAGTACAGATGACCATCCAGCTATCATTAGGATTTGGATAGAGACGTTTGTGAGTACTTTTATTTTAGTAGAGACTTTATTTTGATGGATTAGTTTCATTGGAAGTTTTATTTGTAAAGACTTTTATGTTCTTATGTTTTTAGATATCTTTAGTTATCGAATTATGTAGTGGAACAACTTTTATGAAATTTTATATTGAAGATGTTTATTTTAGAGAGTTTTGATGATGTTCTATCTATTGTGGTTTAGTAATAGCCTTGGCATGTGCCTTTGAAGAGAGACACGTGACGGGTTGTAGACGCCTTTGATTTAGGACGTTACAAATATCATCAAGAACATGTATATATATCTCATGACATATCATTTATGATAGTAGCTTGTTCATATTGTATGAATACTTGCTTTGGATAGTAGAAACTTCATGAACTTTCACAAAATCAATTTTCCAAAAGTGTTTTCGCTACTGATCTGAACTGATAAGATCTTTTCAAAGCTTCAAAGTTTTCAAAACTTAAATATGATATTAGAACTAGATAGCTCTTTTGAAGTAGATAGAAATCAGTATATAATTTGCTAAATTTAGAGTTAAAACGACCAAGTTATGGCCGTTTTAAGTTGGAATTCCCGCGTAGGACGAGAATTATGAATTTACTAGTTTTGTTAGATAGTTTGGATTAGTTAAGTGATGAAATACTTATTAGGGTATTTCTTCCTTTTTAGGTGACACCGAAAATCAACGATTCCCTACCATCGGATTACTTTTACTAAGAGACCGGTGATCCAATGGTTGAGTGAGTTTTCCTCTTATTTTATTACCTTATTTGTGCTTGTAACTAGTTACATTAGAATTATAGGAACAAGATAAAAACCGATATGACTGGGGATGGGATAGATGATGAGACTTTGATGTATGTATGCCAAAGAATACTAAAGCATATCGAAACTATGATTTGATTGGATAACTGCACTGTTCATATTATTTTTGTTTATGTGTATGATATTGGTTGGTCACTCTAAAGAATGTATGAATAATTTGACCTAAGCAAAAACAAATTGGTCATGCATCGCATCAGACATATTGTAAAACCCCTAAATTTTCAGAATCGGTTTAGCACAAAACCCTAACCGGAAGTCAAACGAAACCCTAAAGGTCAATGAAACCCTAGTTTACCGTATCAAACTAAATCCGCATTGCCGTTTTCTTTGGCCCAGAAAAACGAAGTTGGAATAATTAGCTAAAATAGTTCGTAATAACCATAGGTTTTATAAAAGTTTCAATTTCGTGAAATTCGGATGTCCTTCGAACCCGATCGAACACATTCTCGAAAAACGTGTTCGGAAGCCCAAAATAGTAAAAATATTCGGAATACACCGTTAGACTCGTAAAAATATAAGTTTTCCAAAATATCAGTTTCATAATTTTTCGGTAAGTAAAAATAACAGATATAGCTATTATACGCGTATTTTCTTACTACCGGTACTTTAATTGTCATATCTACTTTACATTCACTATTCATTACTATTCTACACTATTCTTTATCTCTACTTTTTTCTTACACCTATTCTTACACTTTACATAACCTATAATCTTAACTTTTTACCTGTCCCATAACTTTATATCACATCTATCTTACATAATACATATTTTATTTAACAAAAAGTCAAAAAAATAAATCACACTCCCTCACTATACTCAATGACAGGCGCCCCCTCCCCCATGTGCCTCTCAATTTTGTTTCAATTTTAATTTATTTTAATCTCACAAAAATCACTCCTCATTTTCCTATAAATACCCCCCCCACCCCCCCCCTCTTTCACTTCTTTCACACATTCACTACCCACAAATTCTTACCAAAACTCTCTTAATTTTTCCTCTCAAAGCTCTCTCAAATTACTATCTCAAAACTCTCTCAAAATAATTCCACAACAACTTCCACCAACAACAAAAACCCATAACCACATAACCATATCAAAGTCTTCTTTAGGTAACCCCTTTATAATTCTTTCTTCTTCTTCATGTCATGTAACTTTACATGACCATAGTGTGAGTTTCCAAAGACTACAAGTTATGGAAACTACATTATGGTCATGTATTGTTCTTGTTCATGCCAATCCAATTATGTTTATGTTGTTCTATTATTATTAATATATTATTATCTATATATATATTCTTTAGAGCATATAAGCTCACTTGCAATTTATTTATTTCATGCAAAGCAATTTATTTATTTATTCCATTGCAATTTATTATTTTTTTCCTTGTTGAAATAAGACTAGTCTCTAGTCTTAGACTTGTCCTCATCAGTCAAAACAAGTTTTTCTTTCTTTCATTTTATTTTATTTTATTTTATTATGGGACTAGTTTATTTCTTAGTCCCGGGAGCCTTGAAAAAGCTAAGACTCCAATACTTTACTTTATTATTATCTTATGTTATTTTGGTTATTATTATTCTCATAATCATGTTCATTTAGATTGTTGTCCATAATTTTATTTAAACAAAGAGAAGAATTTGTCACTTAGAAATAAGTTTATGTAAAGTATAAAATCTATAAAGCAACACAAAATAAACTCATTCCTTTTTATGTTACCAAAAAGAACTCACTATAATTTTATAACTACTTTTTCTTTGAAAAGATACTAAAACTTTATTATTTCCCTTGTTTTTCAAAAGAAATATTTTTGTTAAAATGGTTCTTTCATAAGAAAGAAAATAAGATGAATGACTAAGGAAATTTTTAAGTAAAGACCTTTGCAAACAAATAGGCAAAGAAAATTTATGGTTCGAAAATAATGAAGTTATTTCTTTTCAAGTTACAAGAGGAAATTAATAGAATCATAGAAATTAGTTTTTCTACAAAAAGTCCTTAATTGTTCCACATTGTTTTTATGAAGAAAACAAGTTTTCATGCATGGATGATTATTTTTGAAAAATATGAGACATGAGAAAACGAATGAGAAATATCAAGTGAGAATTTTTGCAAAACAAGTAAACAAAGGAATTTACTCAAGAAAAATGAAGAATAGCATATTTCCTAGAAAACTTCAAATATAGTATTAATGTAACTTAGAAAGTAAAATTTTATTTTCAAAGTTACTTAGAAAAAGATAATAAAACCCATAAAACGTTTTTAGAAAATAAAGAAACAAGGTATTCATTTCAAAGGAAATTACAAAAACAATTTCCGAAAAGCTTCAACCCGACATTGTTTTACCTAAGAAAAATAATTGGACAACAAGACACGTGAGCATGCTTAAATATGAGTTATATAGTTATAAAAAGAAATTTTTCAACTATAGAGACAACTAAGTATTTATCAAACAAATTTTGATTTCTTGAACCAAAGTTGTTTTTTACTTGAAAATCCGTGTGAATTTTGTCGCCACTTTTTCGGAGCCTATATGGCTTTGTTTGTGGGAAATAATTTTAGAAATGGGTAGATCTTTTCGAGTAGATAGAAATCGGTATATTATATGCGCGATTCCGAGTTAAAATGACCAAGTTATGGCCATTTTAAGTTGGAACATTCTTCTATATGAACTTTAACGTCTTTGACATTGTTTGTCAAAATTCAAGAAAATCATCAAGAAAAACTCATTTTGGGTATTTCTTTGGCTAGGTGACCCCGAGGAAGGATTCCTTTACCACGAGAACTATTACGATTAAGTGGAGTATGTGAACGACTCATCCGGTTAGAGAAATAGACGACAGTGGCATCGTGAGTTAATCCCTGTTATTTTTCATACCCTTGATTGTGCTTGTAAAATTAGTTGCACTAGAATTTACGAAAAATCTAAAGGAAGTGTATGATAATATGTTGAAAGAATACTAAGTATATCGAAACTCGAATTGTTGGTAATAAAGTTGTATGTGAATTTATAGCTTGAAATGTTTGAAATTGATTGATCACTTGAAAGAATTTAAACGTAACTACTAGACTTTAATTAAAGAAATTATTCATCACTTCATATGTTGAGTCACATTGCATTCACTACTATACAATTGGTGGGACAAGTGTATAATAGTGGTGGTAGACATAACCGTATATCATGTCAGTGGCGAGTAGGAGCCGGTAAGAACTACTTAAATTGATGGCTAGTAGGAGCCTGTAATAACTACAAGTTTTCGATGGCTAGTAGGAGCCTGTAATAACTACAAGTTTTTTGATGGCTAGTAGAGCCTGTAATAACTACAAGTTTTGATGGCTAGTAGGAGCCTGTAATAACTACAAGTCTTTGAGGCGTATAGGAGCCGGTAAGATCTATAAAAGTGTTTTTTAAAAGCTGTGGCTGTAATTGGCCTGAATACCCAACCTCGAATGAAGGGCTAATTCATTCAACATATGATTCCCAGAAAGTCATATGTCTTATGCTCACGTGGATGTTGCATTTCATATGTTTGAATAATAAACTTGATTGATAAAATTTCTACGAGTATGAATTTTGGGATTTCTCACTAAGCTCATTAGCTTATACCCGATAAATATCTTTTGCAGTTCCTGTACTTATGGTTAAGGCCACGTGGACCATGCGGGCAGGTAATCTCTTTTGAACATTAGAAATCTGGATAAAGTATAGCTTAGTATTAGCATGTTAATATGTATATAATAGATTAGAAATTCAGGGAGTTGTTCCTAAGTATGTAAAGCCTTTGCCATGAACAAATATTTATTGTGAATCCTCTTTTCTTAATGTGTTTTTATATCTCCTTAGACTTCATAATTCCATGTATGGTCCTCTAAAATTGTGAAAGTACGCCTTACACTTAATATAAAAGCTTTTGGGAATGGCTAAGGTTGTCATACTTAAGCTTTAATATTGAGTGTGGCGGACTGTCACGTTTAGGGTACCCATTGGGGCGTGACACATATTGCATTTGGTAGCATGCTACTCCTATGTAGGTTGATCGGTATGGTCCGAAGACTCGTTTGGATAATGAGACCCGGTATCAAAGCTCATTCATAGGGAACTAAGGTGCACCAGGGATGCATTCCATGTGTGAGCCTAATCGAGTCGATGCTATGAGTCGGGGGCTTTGGGGACTAGCAGCAGTCTACAAGACTTTCAATACCATCCCTAACCCTTGATACAGAGGGCGTAAATCCGTTCTGTGATGGGCTCGGATACCCATACATAATTGCTACTCATGTATTTGTTCATACATAGCATATGAATGATTTATAACTTGCTTGTTATGGTACGGAATTAAGGGAATTCCTCACTAAGCTAGTGTAGCTTATACCTCAATAGATGTTTGAATGAACAGATTAACTCAAGAATGCTACGTGGGGACCGAGATGGTTAGAGCCGAGTATGACTTTAGAATCTAGCAGGAAGTAAGAATACGTAAGATATTAACTAGGTTTTGTGATTTGTCTTGTAATAGTTTGTGTAGTGAGATCTATGGATAAAATTGTAATTGAGGTATAGTGAATGTATTTCTGTACATTATTACTCAAGTTGTACCTATATAAAATGTATTACTCCGATGTGTCCCTCTCCATGTGTTAGATGCCTTGTACATAGTATGAAGCCTTCGCGTGACTAAGGCGGTCATTTTTAGGCTTTAATATTGTGTATGGCGGACTGCCATGTTTAGGGTACTCTTCGAGGCTTGACAAGTGGAATGGTATGAAAAGAAATGTAGCTGAATTTGTAATGAGTGTCCTACGTGCCAACAAGTAAAGATTGAACACCAGAGACCAAGAGGACTTTTGAAACCATTGACCATACCAAAATGGAAATGGGATCAAGTTACAATGGATTTCGTGTGTAGTTTACCTTGAACATCAGCTGGATATGATGCCATATAGGCAGTAGTGGATCGATTTACTATGTCGGCACACTTCATCTCCATCAACATGACCTACTCGATGGAGAAGTTAGCCTGACTATATGTAAAGGAGATTGTGAGATTACATAGAGTTCTAGCAGGAATTGTATCAAATCGAGACCCCCGATTTGTGTTAAAATTCTAGACAAGTCTTTAGAAGTGTATGGGAACTAAGTTATATTTCAATAGAGCTTATAATCCACAAACCAACAGATAGTCAGAGTGAACTATTCAGACCTTGGAAGATATGTTGCGAGTATATGTAATGGAATTCAAGGGAAGTTGGGAACCATATTTATCTTTGGTAGAATTTGCTTACAACAATAGCTACCATTCGACGATTAAAATGCAACCGTATGAAGCTTTATATGGAAGAAGGTGCAGATCACCTCTATTTTGGGATGATGTGGAAAAGATAGCTATTGGACTGGATCTTCCAAGATGCCACAAATAAAGTAAAAATTATTCAACGAAGGATGAAAGAGGCCCAGGATAGGCAGAAAAGTTAGGCATATCAAAAATTTCAAATTCTTGACTTTGATGTCGGTGATCATGTGTATCTAAAGGTAAATCTGATAAAGAGTATTCATTGTGTGTGGGCTCAAGGAAAGCTAAGCCCAAGATATATCGGACCATTTGAGATCCTCGAATGAGTAGGAGATCTGGCTTATCGCTTGGCACTACTGCCAAACCTGTTAGGAGTACATAATGTCTTCCATGTTTCGATGTTAAGAAAGCATGTACCCGGCCCTAATCGAATAGTAGAAATCAAACCGGTACGATTAAAAGAGAACTTAACCTACGAAGAACACCCAATTCAAATTCTAGATCGGAAGGTTCAGAAGTTGAGAAACAAGGAGATCCGATACGTCAAAGTATTATGGAGGAATCATTCACGAGAAGAGGCTACTTGGGAAGCTGAAGAGGAGATCCGAAAGAAATATCCGAATCTTTTTGAAGAATCAAGTTTGAATTAAAAGTTTGGAGGACAAAACTTTCTTTAAGGGCTGTAAGTTGTAAACCCTTGAAATTTCGGTTAATTTTAAGTTTAATCTTAGAATTAAAAGTCAACCGAAAACCTTAAAAGTCAACAACAGTCTAGTGCAAACCCTAGAATTTAGATCTAGCATTCCCGTATTCTTTAGCCCCAGAAACGAAGTTGAAATAATTACTTATAATAGTTCGTAATAAATGAGGAAACGCAAGATTCGCGAATTTCGAGTGTCCTTTTGACTCAAACGGGATCAGCTCTCGAAAAGCATATCTCAGAGCATGGAATAGTAAAAATATTCCGATGCTACTGTTAGGATCGATTTAATACAAGGATTTCAAAAATATCAGTTTTGTAATTTTTCGGTAACTAAAAATAACAGATATCGTAATTATACGCGTATTTTTTACTACTGGTATTGCTAGTCACATCTACTTTACATTACACTATTCATTATTATTCTATACTATTCATTTATCTCTACTTTTTCTAATACCCACCTTACAACTCCATACACCTATCATCTTTATTTTTTATCTTTTTCATTACTTTATATCATATTACATTACATATTACTTTTAATACACAAAATTACAAAAATTAAATCTCCCTCCTTCTCTCCCATTCACACCTCCCCGCGCACGCCGCGTCCCCTCTCCCCCCCCCCCCCCCCCCCCCCCCCCCGTCACGCCCCAAAGGGTATCCTAAACGCACAGTCCACCACACCCGATATTTAAACTTAAGTATGACAATCTTAGTCATCCCATAAGTTTACATATCGAGTGTAAGGTGTACTCACACAACTTTTAGGATCACACTTTGATTCGAGTAGTCTTAAGAAAGCATACATAGCATTAAGAATATACATCACAACAAGATAAATAGTTAACTTTACAAAAGCCAAGGGGGCATGTCACACCCCGAAGGGTACCCTAAACGTGGCAGTCCGCCGTACATAATATGAAAGCCTAAGAATGACCACCTCAGTCACGCGAAGGCTTCCGTACTATGTACAAGGCGTACAACACATTAAGTTGACACGATCGAAGTATAGCAATTCGTATTGATATAAGTTATACAACAAGATATAAGGAATGTAATTAACTTCAAATATAATCGATTACACTTCTTAGGGGCGTACCCCCGTTAAAATTCCAACTACAACCTTAAACAAAAGACATATATAGAATCTCATAGGTTACTACTACATAAGACCTATCATAACACAACTTCACTAAACATACTAAGACCTTCTCGTCCACCGTTTCCTTATTGGAGGCTCAAACTCATATTCGGGTTTCCTGATATCTCGGTCTTCGAGTCGTAATCTTAAATCAACCTGTAACATTCAATAACTGTGGGAGGGTACACTAGCTTAGTGAGTGAGAACTTCCATAAATCACGCATCCAACAATCAATCAAGCAAGTTATTTAATCAATCATATGAATGCAACAAACACATGAGTCATACAAAACATATGATCACGGAAATCATATGTGAATAGATTTACGCCTCTATTCGGGGTTAGCAGATTCACGACTCCTGCGGTACTAACAATTCCGTTTTCTGGTCACGGTTACCCTCACACAATATTCCGCTTCGGGTCACGGTTACTCTCACATAATATTCCGTTTTCGGGTCACGGTTACCCTCACATAATATTCCGTCTTCGGGTCACGGTTACCCTCACATAATATTCCATTTTATGGATACCGGATAACTGAAACAATATGCTAATGCTCCATCCCCAACGTGAAGTGATTATGTCCATATTAGTTTATCATTCCAATTAGTCATTATTCCAATTCTTAAGTGATCAACCAATTACGCAGACAATCAATAATATAGCAATAAACATTCATCATTAATCACCCGGTTTCGATTTTCTTAACATGGTTTGCTCAATACATCATCAACACATACATAACCCCATAATTACCCATCATACATCTTCATTTTATCTTTGCTTATCAATCTAATGCGACTAAATTTACATGCACAATCAGGAACGTAATAGGAAGTAGAAACTCACTCGGCCATGGACTCCGTTCTCTAATCGTAGTAGCCGGTGGCAAGAAATCCTCCGATCCGAACTCCCTAAAGAAAGAAATACCCAAATGAGTACTTCATACTACAATCTAATCCCAACTTATCAAATATAACTCTTTAGTTCGTAATTTTCGTAACAAGCAAAAGTTCCAACTTAAAATGGCCATAACTTGTCATTTTAACTCGGAAATTTCGCAAATTATATATACCGATTTCTATCTACTTCGAAAGATCTATTTAATTAATAAAATATCTAAGTTTTGAAAATGTTACAGCTTTGGAACAAGCCGATCAGTTCTGATCAGTAACGAATTCACTTTCGAAAATTTGTTTTTGTGAATGTTTGCGATGTTTCTAAATCATAGATCAAATGTAAATACAATATGGATGATTTACTATCATGGATGACATGTTGTGATCTTCCTATACGTATGTTCCGTTGATATTTATTTCAAGATTTCCTTAGAAGGTTTTAAATTCATAAAAAGTCAAGAAACTTAGTTAAACTAGAATAATTTTGTAGTCTTGAGTAACTACACTTGTTTTAGGAAAATTTCATAGTGAAACCTATTCATTCTTTAAAACTAAGCCTCAACTAAATATATATCTCAAGGCCTTCATTTCTTGATAAAAATCCTTATTTTAGACTTAGAAAATAGATGTTCAAGTAGGAGCTATCTCTAAATCCGAATTTTGCAAGATTGGTTTTTAAGTGATTTCTTTTAGGGAAAACTCATTTATTCTTTTGGAAATCAAGTCCCCACTAAACCATACCCTAAGGTCTTCATTTCTTTGATAAAACTTCCATTTTGAGTTTGAAAAATAGGTTTTTATATCTCATCTTCCCCTAGATACGAGATTCATACAATCTTACACAAGATCAATTTTCTTACTTGTAAATATCACTTGTTTAACAATTTCCTCCTAGTATATCCACCATCAATTTATTAAAATCACTTCCCTATGATATCTATTCCATAAGCCCTTCATATTTTAGCTTAAAACTTCATTTTGGGGTTAAACAATATGTTTTGCAAATGGGTCTTGGTTTGAATTTTGAAAATAACATTTGAAAATCACCTTTGATTTTTACAAAATAAAGTCTTGATGATATACTCCTTAAGGCTTCATTTTCTCAACTAAAACTTCCATTTTGAGATTGGAAGGGGGTGTTTAAATTTGAGCTTTGCCAAGATACGAAAATTAAAGTTTTCATTTGTGTTCAAAACCAAGATCTACATTTATATAGGCATCAACTTCATGCATACAACCACATTATCCATATACCAAGATTTTACATAACAAATACTAAGAACAAGTCTTGCAAAAGTGAGATCTACACATTATAACAACAAAAATAGAATTAACAAGATAAGCAAGGATCAAAGTGAGTGTTTCATGTTCTTGGCATCATCATCCATTGCTCATAGGCATTATGGAAGGTCCTTTGATGCATGAAACCTCTTTATTATATACCTATACCACCAATGGAGGCTTAAGAAGGGTGCTTTCTTAAACAAGCTTCAAGAAATGAGTGTGGAGGCCTTCTTTTCCTATGGGGCAGCAAGACTTCAAGAACAAAGGAGGCAAGAAAGAAGGAAAATAAGAGAGTATTTTGCTAGGGTTTGTAAAGAATGAAGGAGTGAATATAAGAGACTATATATAGAGAGATGAGAGAGGCTAAAGAGAGTTAAATAAAGAAAGGAAAGAAACAAGGGCAGCAAGAGAAGGGGGGGGGGGGCTGGCGTGAATCTTGGGGAAAGAGAGAGGATTTAGCTTGGTTTTGACTTGAAGTTAAAATGTAACTTGTCTTCCACATGTGATTAACTAAAAGGAGCTTTTAAATCATTAAATAAATGAAAAATAAAGAGAAAAATGGCAGATTTGGGGCTTGTTGCAGCTGCCATGGAGTGTTGGAAGACATAAATAGTACAAGGTATGGTGTAGAAATCATTACAATAGTGTACAAAGGTATGGGTCACATGTATGTGTCTTATTATGAGATTTTTGAAAAGAGAGAAATAATATAAATAAAATAAAATAAAAATCAATGGCAGAATTTTAATAATTAAAATGAAATAATTAATTAAATTATTTTAGTAATTTATCAAATAAGCTACCAGTACGGTCAAATTACGCTTATATAAGCTATAACTGATATTTTTAGGAGTCGAAAAATTACGAAATTGTAATTTTATGATTCTTTATAAAATTACGAGTTTTACGGTGTTGACGGAATATTTTTATTATTCCGGTCACCGGGACACGCTTCTCGAGGCAGTACCCGATCGGGTCCGAAAAAGGTTAATTTCGATCCAATATGATACTTTTTAGTTATCTTATATTAACACTAAATTCATTCTTAAACTTCTAGGATTAAGAACTCGGGATTGCCGGATCTAAACAACTAGGATTTTGGGCTTTCGATTGACTAAGGCCAGGGCTTGCCAACTTAGAAACTGAATAGTTTTATTCATAATTCATATTTTCTCATAACATTAATTCTTTGATGATTTATCTAGTATTAACAGTTCTCGAGATCATTTAAATTGATTTATTGTTTTGAAAATTTATCGCATTCGTTATCGGATAGGGTTTTCTTGAATCATACCGAATATTGGTTATCGAGACAATTTTTGATGAAATTGAGTCTAAGAATTTATTAATGCCTTATGGGGATTATTTATATTGTTTTAAAGGTTTATATTGCTCTGACTTACGAGTTTTGATTCGTCGAGTGATTTGATTGGCTTAAAGATTTCATAACTGGATGAGTGTTGAACTTCCGTTTTGCTTTCAAGTCTATGGTACTTCAACTTAGGGTTTAATGATTGAATTGATTACCATAATAATAATTAGACCTTCTTCTTAAGGTTATGGGATTTTATTCCCGATCCTGTTTTATGATTTTCGAAGGTTTGGTTTGTCTATTTAGAGCTTTCATTATAATCTTATCTTTCAGGATCATTAATTTGTTTATCGATTAATTGTTGTCAAGTTAAGCTTACTTAAGCGTGCCAAAGCCTAACTATGAAATGGCTTTGGTGAATTTTTAAATTACTCAAAATTATTGTTGTGGTAATTGAGTTTCCATATTATCTTGATTTCCGAGTGGAAAATCAGATGAACTAATTATCTTACGTAAGAATTTTGGTTCTAAAGATATTTAGGTTCCTATTTTATTTTCAAGGGCTCTCAGTTTCTTAAGATTAGGAAAATTTTTATTTATGTTTATATTTTAGAACCTTTTAGAGTTCGATTTTAACTTGGAGTCATTTTTAGAGTTTGTTTTTGAAGTTTATTCTTGGATTATTTACTGAAATTTTCCGAAGCTTACAGGGCATACCCCCGCCAAAATAATAGGAGTCTACATCGTTTAGCTCCATTTACAAATATCTGAATCTACATTAAAGAGATTTTCCTAGAAGTCCACGCCTATGCTAGGTCCTGACTTCCTCAAAAGCTCTTTAATTCCATGTGATAAACCTGCACAAAGTGTCCTCTCAGAACATCCAAAAATAGGAACATTGTAACAAAAACTATTGGGGTATAAGCTAATGCTTAGTGATATTCATTTTCCAAGTAACATACTCGACCAAGATAAAATATCTATACAAGCAAGTTATAATTAAGCAATCATATGAATGCACAAGCAAATGAGCAAGCAAGCATATAACCTTCCGGTAGTCATATGTGAATGGATTTACGCCCTCCACTTGGGGTTTGGGGTAGTTCATAAGTCATGCAACTACAGTTCCAAAGTTGGTCCATAAGACATGCAACCATAGTCCCAATCTTAAGTAGAGTGGTCCATAAGACATGCAACCACAATTTTTAATGTTGGTCCATAAGTCATGCAACCATAGTTTCATTATTTGAATGGGGTGGTCCATAAGTCATGCAACCCTAGTCCCCTTCATTAAAGACCCGCTGCCTCCCAAATACACCTTTGTCCCACCAAAGGCATACTCGACAATGATATGTGACTCACTACGTGATATGCATGTACAATCTATTCATATAATCATGGTATATTAATTAGATAATTTAAAAGTGACCATACAGATTTCAGACACTCCAAATCTATACTAGCTCATACAAGGTTATTACAACAAAGCTTGCCTCGATATACTTATCGTTCATTCATGCAGGTTTAGATCACCATTCAATCACAATTTTATCTTTTCCTAAGTCTAATGCCACTACTACTACAAGCACATCCAAGAGCATAATTAATTGAGAAATGAACTCACTTGTTCATGTAGTGAAATCCACTAGTCGTAATAGTCCTCGGGAAGTGGTAACCCGCCCTCCAATTCACCTAAGTACAAGGAATATCCTCAATGAGTATCTCTTAAGAAGTTCCATTAAACTTAATAATTTTATTTACTAAGTTCGTCAATTTTCGCCTAGGTTGAATCCTTAACTTAAAAAGGTTATATCTAACTCATTTTAACTCGGAATTTAGCTTATAATATACCGATTTATACCTACTTCGAAAGAGCTATCTATTTCCAAAGTTAGTTCAAACATTTAAGGTCATTTAGGGGTCGGAAACATACTGTACAGTAGGGTTGCGAAAATCCAAGATTTGAGCCTTTGTGAAAAATTGCTATATCTACTCTATTTAACTACTTAGACCAACTTATTTTAGTCTTAAACTTGCAAGGAGATTCTCAAAACAAAATTTAGAGATTTCACACTTATCTAATCCCAAACATAAAAGTTCAAATGAAACTTCTAAGAATCCATTTTCATAAAACCGAAATTTACAAGTTGAAACTCATTGTCTTGTTTTGAGTAATTCCTTTACTAAAACTTACTTAGTTCAATGAAAAAATTTTCCTATATTACATATCATCAAAGCATTCCATTTTCAAATAAAAATACTTGTTTTGAGATCTAAAAGAAGGTTTTAAAAATTGGTCTCCCCTTAATTACGAATTTCCTCTTTGAAGTTTACAATGAAGACAAGACCTAAATTTTGTCTTTTACAAAACACTTGATTTAAGCAATACCTTTTAGGAAAACTCATTTAAACTTATGAAAATTCATTCCTTAAGATATCTATACCAAGAGCCCTTTATATTTTTGTCTAAATCTTCATTTTAAAGTTGAATGGGTTCCCAAAATGGTCTTGGTCTAGATCCGAATTTTCATAAATTTTATTTTGAACATATCTCTTGAGAAAATTCATCAAAACTCATGAAAAACAACCCATTACATATTATACTTAAGAACCCTTCATTTCTTGAATAAAATCCTCATTTTTAATTGGAAAACATGTTTTTATTTTAGATCTTTGTCTTGATCCGAAATACAATTTTTGTTTTTTGAAATAAACTTTGAAAATCAACTTTGATTCTTGTAAGATGAAGTCTTGATGATTACATCCATCAAACCTTCATTTTCTTAACAAAAACTTCCATTTTAAGACTTGGAAGAGGGTTTTTAACATGGTGCCTTGACAAGTTACGAATTTTACTTTTTCATTCCAACTCAAATCTAAGATCCACTCAAAATACATCCATGAAAACATAAGAAAAACTTAGTAGTAGGCCTTAACTTCTAGATCTACACATAATCATAACTAAAGCTTTGTAAAACTCTAGATCTACAAGTTATCACATAAACAAGAAGATAAACAAGCCTCAATATAACAAAAATACTAAGAACAAAAGAGATCATCATCTAGAGGAGTGTTTCAATTCTTGGCATCATCATCCATAGCTTTTTAAGCTGTGGAATGTCCTTTTGATGCATGAAACATCCACAATATCATCCTATAACATCTTATGAGAGCTAAAATGAGATGATTACCTCAAATATTTGCAAGAAAAGTATGTAGGAACAAGGAATGAAAATGGTGGCAGCTTGTTCTTAAGAAGACCAGCAAAGAAAAGAGAAAAGAAAGGAAAAAGAGAGGAAAAATATAGGGTTTGTAAAGGTGAAATAGAGATGGAATGAGATGTTTAAATAGAATGGAAAGTGTGTTAAATAAATGATAAAAAAAATAAAACCAAGTCATCTGCAAT